>CM038226.1:31144860-31237218 GCA_021442155.1 Cymbidium sinense | reverse complement strand
TTTCAAGGATTTGAAGTGATTTGAACTTGATCTAGGCTAAGTCCTTAAGAGGGAAATAAGGAACTTAGGAAAGATTTTTTATTTGGATTTCAATTTTGGATTTAGTTTGATTGATTTGAATTTATATTTCATTTGTATATGTGAATATAAATGAGAATATAAATGAGTTGTGAGAAAATTTCATGAATTTGAATTGATTTAGATTTGATTTAGGCTAAGTCCATGAGAGGGGATCTAAGGACTTAGGAAAGATTTTGAACTTGGAATTTCAATCATAAGCTTCAATCATTTGGAGTTGATCATGGGTTTCAATCATTTGACATTGATTTGGTTTGGAGAAAATCAATTAAGATGGAACGAAGTTTGATGTTGATTTGATTTGGAGTTTGACTTGAAGGAATGAAGTGAGGAATGTGGTTTAAGATAGGGTAGAAACTTTTCCTAACACCCTAAGGCATGACCTATTCCTATGGCTAACTCTTCTAAGTCTCTAGGCTAGAGTGTCCACCTAATCACTAGATGTGTCTTAAGACTAAGGATCTCTTAAAGTATAAGAGGAGTCCTATGTCTAAGATGGAGGGGTTGAGAGCTCATCCTAAAAATGAGGTCAACAAAGGGCGCCCAATAGGTGTGGTGTGACTGATAAGGAACACCGCACCTATTGGTGTTAACTAAAAAGATCAACAACCGAATGATCACAAGCACTAACAGAAATAATATACTTCTAACCCGAGGTGTAGAAGGAATCTAGAGCTTAGTGCAATGTGGCTCTACTTATGTCAAGGACATAAGAGAGGGAAGGAGGAATCTACTAGGGATAGAGCATTTGAACCTTAGAGAAGGTTCAAGTCATCCAGGGGATGAGAGGTTTGATTTGATTTAGCAGAGAAATTTGATTTGTTTAATTAAGTTAGGGGATGGGTTAAATTTTTTCAATTTGTTGTTTGTTTAATTGTGTTTGTTTTGACTGGGATAGACAAGTGAACTCTCCACTAGGGAGGAAAGTTCAAGTCATCTAGAAGGGAGGGGTTGTGAAATCCAGAGATTAGAACTTTGGATCCATTGGGGAACTAAAAAAGACTTGCATCTCACTGAGGAGAAGCAAAATATTTTGGTTTAGATTGATTGATTATTTGTTTTGTTTGTTTCACTCCACTATGGGAGGAAGGTTGAATTTGTTTTAGATTTTTTTAATTTTAGATTTTGAAATGGACCCTGTTAGTTTGCGATGGATCGTACTGAGTAGGAGCCATAGAGGCCTAGACCTAACTCAAATTAACCACTCCAAAGGGATAGTCTACTAACCACATAGTAGGACTAACCGACCAAAGGGATGCCTTTCGGTGTGTAATGGTCAAGTTAGGAAGGAAGCGCAGGGACTCACATTTTCTAAAATAAGGAACCACTGGGTGATCGGTTGGCAAAGCAACAATCGAACCTGACCTAGAGCTGACTATTGAGTGAATGCCGCTGGGGGGACTTAAATTAGCTCAAAGATAGTCAAAGATTAATTTCATTTTTAGATTCATTTTGATGAGTCCCATCGATTTGCGATGGACAGCTGAAAGGGCCACGAGGCTAGACTAACTCAGACTTACCAATCCAAATGGAGTAATCTACCAACCACAAGGTAGGACTATCCAAACAAAGGAATGCCTTTTGGTTTGAAATGGTCAAGTCTTAAGAAGAAAGTGTGGGGCCTCACATCTTCTAGAATAAGGAACCACTGAGTGAGGTTGGCAAGGCAGGAATCGAACGACCTGTTGACTATTGAGTGAATCTGGGGACTTAAATCTCAAAGATAAGATCATTTTAAATTTATTTTGATGGATTCCATTGGTTTGTGATGGATCACAATGAGCTTATATCACCTAGACCTATCTCGATTTACAACCAAAGGGAGTAGCCGATGGGAGAAATATCAGACCAAAGGAGTGCCTTTTGATTTACAATGATCAATTTAAGGAAAGAAAGCATGAGGACTCACATCTTCCACTATATAAAACCATTGGGTGATCGCTTTGGAAACAAATCAAACTCAACTAGGTTGCCCATGGTTTATAATCATGCTAGAAAGAATGCGTCATAGTCTTACATCTTTCAAAGCAGAATGACTGTCGGAGTAACCTGCATGTGGCAAAATAGATTGAACCCGACCTAAGAGCAACTACAGAGTGAGTATCGACCTGAGGATTTATCTCAACTCGTAGTCGAATTCTATAAGGAGTTCGACACGCCCTAAAGATAAGATGTCTTGGGAAAAGGAGCCCTTTGGGGGATTGAATTCCTAATCAACAAGAAATTAATTAATTTGTTTGGTTTATTTTAACATGGACCCTGTTGGTTTATGAGGGATCAAACTGAGAAGGAGCTTATATCATCCTAGACCTATCTCAGATTTACTAAACCAAGGGAGAATCTACACATCCGCTAAATAAATTCTCCAACCACAAGGGTGGCTACCAGGAAAGGGGGACTGTCCAATCCAAGAGTAACATGGGTAGTGTCTAAATGGGGCTGCAAAGGACGTGATCCAAATAGAATGCTCGTAGGGAGAGGGGCCATTAAAGGCTTAATCCAAAACCCTGAAGAAGATGACATGGCTCATATATCAAATAGGTATTGGTGGCCAACTCAAGGAGAAAGCGAGGACTCACATGCCAAGAGTGGTGTATCCACGGGTGAGTCTCAGATAAAATCAACCAACCTAAGGTGCTCATCGGTTTGCAACAACCAGCCTAAGAAGAAAGCGTGGGGACTCACATCCTCCTATGGCCGACCGATACATGTCTTCTGGCCGAAGGTGCCATCCGACCTAGGGAAAAGCTCTCAAGAGGAAGCCTGGGGACTTATCCTAAGCCTTAAATATACTCAACCTAGTTAGCACATTATGGCTAGTTCAAGAAGAAAGCCCGGACTCACACCTTCTTAAGCAAAGTCAACATGAGGTAGCTTACTAGCTGGGCAGTGAAGTCTACCAAACTAACAAGGTGCTCGTTGGTTTGTAATGGTCAAGTTAGGAAGAAAGTTTGGGGACACACATCTTCTTAAATAAGTGACCACTGGGGTGACATATTAGCGAGCTGACATGTAGACTCGACCTAGAGTAGCTAATGAGTGAGTGCCACAGGGGGCTTGCTCTCACATCAAAATAGCCTGAGACAAAAGATATGTGTTTGTGCATGTGTTAAAAGGAATATGAATTTTCTTACACCTATCTTAAAACATGCTGGAGATTTTGATGAAATGGTGCCACGGATGGCAACCGAGAATTTCCACTAAGAAAGGATGCCACTTGGGTTCTCTCAAACCTAACTTAGTTGTGCTAATCGAAATAGAATGCCTCTTGGGTCCTCTCACACCTATTCTAATAGTATCAGGAAATGTGTTTGATTGTATTTGTGTTGTGAAAGAGGGATAGGATGCCATTGGGAGACTCTTACACCTACCCTAAACACATCATGGCGGATTCGCAAGACAAACAGGTAACGCTTCAAAAGAAGAGATGATTTTGTTAAAATAGAATTAGATTTTCATTATTTTATTGATAATTATTTTCAAACATATTTTATGGGTAATATTTCTTCAAATAGAGCCCCTTAATTCGAAGCATCGCGTGTTCCCCTTTACAATCAATGAGCTGATATGATCCTCCTTAGTAGACCTTCTCTATGACATAGGGGCCTTCCCAAGTGGGTTCAAACTTGCCTCCCATCTTTCAATGGGAAAAAATTGGTCTCCTTAGGACTAACACAAGTTCTTCTACTCAAAAAGACCTAGGGCGGACTGACTTGTTGTCAGCTTGAATCATTTTAGCCTTGTACAACATGAGGTTCTGGCATGCCCGTAAGCGACACTCCTCCAAACCTTCGAGCTCTTCTAACCATAACTTTGCATTCTGCTCTATAGTGATTTTGTTACCCAATGTTATTCTTAGTGATGGGAGTTAAACTTTAAAGGTAGAAACTTGGACCCATACACTAAGAAAATGGGGTAGATTGAGTTAGTTTGGTATGTGGTAGGCCCACGGTTTCAACCAACTGCTCATTCCACTACAACTTGTTGTCATCAAGAGTCTTCTTTAATATTTGGATGAGAGTTTTGTTGAATGCTTCTGCTAAGCCATTTTCTTGGGGTAGTAGATGGTGGAGTATCTCCAATCTATGTCTGCAAAGCTATTGATCTTGGTGCTTTTGAATGTAGTACCATTATCTGGATATAATTCATCGAGGCACCCCGAACTTATATATGATATGGTTCCTAAAAACTAAAGCATTGAGCTATGACCTCTGAGTGGGATTGCCTCAAGAAGTACTTTGAACTAAGATGAACTGATGACCCTTGGAAGAAGGAGGATCGATCGGACCTACAATGTCGGTACCCCAACACTCAATGTCCATGAGGCCAATGTTGGGTGGTTGGTAGAGGACCACACCATGCACCTGACATTGATGGCATCTCCTAGCTACATCCATACAGTCTATAATCATCGAAGGCAAGTATCCTAGTCTTTTGATCTTCGTCTTCATCTTTGGACCAGATTGATGTGCTCTGCATAATGAATGTACCTCGATTATAATGCCATGGGCTTCATGTTTATCTAAACAACGTAACTACATCTTGTCAAAGGACCATCGGTACAGGGTGCCATCAACGAGTGCATAGGAGAGAGCTATCTGTTTCACCTGATGGGCTTGTGACTTTTCTTAAGGTAGTTTGTCAGTGTTCAAATAGTCTATAAATAGTTTCCTCCAATCCAGGTCCTTGTCCTTATAGGCAACGGTAACCTCCCCTTCAAGGGAAGGTCTCTCGATGAGTTCAACATCAATAAGGGATAGGACTTGTCTGTTTTGGACCCTTATTAGAATGGACTCATCTTCCAGACATGCTAATTCTTTGGCAAGTTTGGCCAAAGCATCTATTACAATGTTCTCTACTTGGGGAACCTTGTAGATGGTCTTCAGGGATTTGGGCCAACAACTTCATGGTATACTCATGGTAATGATGAAGCTTGGGTTTGATAACCTTGGGACTTAATGAGAGAATCCTGTTGATGGACACTGTGATGGCTAACTCTGAATCCTCATACTCAACTTCATTGATTGGAAAGATATGATAATCTCATCACATCATGGTCTAGAGTTGGCTCACAAAGAGTAGATTATGGTGCTGGAAGCGCACCATCAAAATACATCCCATCATTGTCAACCTAAGTTCATGATTGTTGGGGAGATGGAAATAGTATGAGAATCTCTTCATCACCGAGATAATGTGATATTACCGCCTTTCACGGAAGAGTAGATTATGGTGCTTCCCCTTTATGAAAAGAAGCGCACCATCAAAATACATCTCCCATCGGTTTGTCAACCTCCCTAAGTTCATGATTTGTTCATCGAGGTCACTAAGCGAGAATCGAGGAGGGTGTGCTGCTAAGAAATCCGCTAGTGCTTGTCCTTTTACCCCATGGAGGGGTACGAATGTGATATTAAACTATGAGAGTATCATGGACCAGTGTTCCAAAAGTTTGGATAGCGTCGGACGTGTCATGAGACACTACAGTGGATTGGTTTTGAAAATCAAGTTCACATTGTGAGAAAGCATATAGTGCCGTAGCTTTTGGGAGGCAAAGATTAAAGCTAGGCAATATTTCTCAATAGGTGGATAGTTCACTTCAGGAATAAGATAATGACTGAGGTAGTAGAGAGCACTCTCTTTCCCTTCATCATTGGCTTGGGCCAACAGCGCATCGAGAGAGTCATCCAATGCAGTGTAGAGGATTAGTGGCCTTCCCGGGATAGGGGCTATTAGAACTAGCGGCTTCAACAAATACTACTTGATATCTTCAAATGCATGCTGACACTTATCATCACACTTAAACTTGGCATCCTTTTTGACAAGTGTTGAGAATGGCTTGCATCTACTCGATATGTTGAAAATAAAGCATCTTAGATATGCCAACCGTCCTTGGAAAGATTTGAGTTGAGTTAAACTTTTAGGAGGTGGCATTTCTAAGATAGCTTTGATATTTTTTGGATCTATTTCTATTCCCCAATGTTGACAACAAACCCAAGGAATTTCCCTGAAGCTACTCTGAATGCACACTTCAGGGGATTCATTTTGAGGTTATATTATCTTAACCATTTGAAAACTACTCTCAAGTCAAAGAGATAGTCTTCCTTTTCTCTGCTCTTGACTACTAGATCATCAACGTAGCACTCAACGTAATGATGGATGAGTTCATTGAAGATCTGAGTCATGGCCCGTTGGTATGTAGCACCAGCATTTTTAAGGCGAAAAGGTATGACCCTATAATAATAGATTTTGATCGGGGTTTGAGAAGTAGTGTTTCTTTCATCCTTGGGGGCCATCTTGATTTGGTTATAGCCAGATGACCCATCCATGAAAGATAAAACTGCATGAGATGAGGCAATATCCACCATTAGTTCTGGTATAGGAAGATGAAACTCATCCTTAGGACATGCCTTATTTAAGTCCCTGAAATCGATACAAATGCAAATTTGGCCATTCTTTTCTTAACTGGTATGACATTAGCTAACTAGTAGGGTATTTTTCTTCCCTGATGAAACCAGCATCGATTAGTTTCTTGACTTCAGAAATGACCTATTGTTCAATTTCTAATCACATGCATCTAGGAGCTTGCTTGATAGGGTTAGCGCTAGGATCTATTGCTAGCTGGACTACGTAGGAGATAAGGGCATCTCTTCATAACTATGCAAAGTCCTTAAACGCTAATAGCCTAATTAAATCATTGGTTTCTTCTTCATTCAACAATGAACCGATATATGTCGGGCATGGATTTTCTTCTATCCCGAGGTTGATTTCTTTGAGCTTGTCAATTGTTGAATGGATCTCCTCTTCAAATTCTAGCGATGCATCTTTGATTTGGAGATCATCTAGATCATCTGAGATTTCTAAACACACATTCTTATAAGAGTTGGTGTTGTGTGAAAAGAACCTATCAGACTCCAAATGATTGGTAATAACTAGTAATCATGGCATCAATGGACCCACTATCTCCTTAGCTTGATCATGCTTCTCTACTTGTATTGTTCCACAGCTTCTCAAAATACTCTGACTTGTGCTTGGACCATGTATGAGGGACCAAACCTTTCTGTATAAGATTATGAAAACAAGGCAGGTAAAAGTCAAATAATTTCATTAATTCTTTATATGAATTCTCCTCAAGTTCTACATCAACTTCAGGACTTGAGGAGGATGATCCTAAAAAGAATCTCTTTGACTTCATATCATTGGAAGACTTAGGGGCTTCCTTAACTACTAAACCTTCAATTTTTTGGGGTGAAAGAGAGGTTAGAGCTAAGGTTCTCAACTCCTGCCTGATAGTTTTACATACATTTGATTCAAATACTTTACTCTATCTGGATGCCCAGTCTTCATCGTTGTTCGGCTCAAGTTTCACCTCTAATAAACCCACTAAGAGGGGTTGGCTGGTATGCTAATCACATTAGACTCTTCCTCTGAATTGGATTCCAAATCTATGTGAATAGTAGGGGTACTCCTATGAATTGAAACATAACCCTATTGGATGATGGCCAACTAGGGGGTCTTCCACCTCTGGAACTTCCTCTATTTCTATCTCTACCTCTGCCTGGTGGAGGTTGAGTCATCCTACCCACATGTCCATATGATGGAATGAACTGTGGGTGGAATGTGATATCCAAATCTATTTCTTCTTCAATTCCCCTTTCTTGTTCACTTGGATTTTCACTTTCTTTTCTTTTTCTTTTTCTTCATTTTCTTTTTCTTTTGAATATGAGTTTTGTCTAAGTTCACAAGAAAGGGTATTTTGAGGAAGATAGTAGGTTGCATCCTCATATATCTCAACCTCTCTAACTAAAATGGCTTTTCATCTCCTTTGACACAATACTCAATCCCATCCTTCCTAAATTTGATGCACTGATGGAGGGAGGATGGAATTATCTTATTTTGGTGTATCCAGGGCCTACCAAGCAAAGTGATGATTGAAGTATTCGAATAAATGATGTAAAACTTGGCTTGAGTCTTCCAATCACCTATCTCCAAAGGTAACACTATGGAACCTAAAGCCAGCTCGCCTTGTTCATTGAATCCTCTCAACATCATCTAATCTCCTCGGAGTGTGGAGATGTTGATCCTCAAATAGGCAAGGGTCTTTAGACTCATAATGTTCATCGATGCACCTGGATTAATGAGAACTCTAGTAAGTCTAATCTATCCATGTCCACTTATGTAGAGGGACGGTGCTCCATGTCCCCCAGAAGAAGGTCTTCATCCATGAAAGTAATCCCAGGCTTTTCTGGAATAATGTGCCTCCTCACCAATAGGTCACCGAAAGCATGTCTCAGGATCAAGGAGAGCCTTGATTAATGATTCTCTCATCTCTTTGGATAAGACAAGGGCATCGTATATGCTTAGCTTAGATGACAACTTTCTTAGGTGAGAGAGGATATTGTAGTCCACCTTGGGCTGATATTCTTCAAGCATATCCAATGGTGGAGCATCCTGTGGAGGGGCTTCTCGATCCTCTAAACCAATGACTTGTTTCCCTCTTTCTTGAGGTGCTGTCCTAGGAGGTAGAACCTTGCCACTATGGAGGTTGACTTCGGTGATCTCTTGTGGTAGGGTAATGGAAGGTTCTACTTGCACATTAGGCTCACCTACAGCTTCTCCTATGAGACCCTCAGAATTGGATGATTCCAAGTCACTTTTGATGGGTTGTCTGAATCTATTCTTAATAACCTATCAATTTCTTGGATTTGATAGGAGGTACAAAGTAGAAATCAAGTAAAGTAAGAGGGGTGAGGGATTTGATGCCCTCATCCACCAATACAAGATGTCGACTATAAGAAGAAGAACTAGCTGGGTGATCGATGGTAGCTACAATGGTGGAAAATGGAGGGACTCGATCGGTTACACGGCTATCTGGTCGGCATATGCTTGCCGAGCTCCCCTTTCTAAGTTGTCTCGGCAACTTGAAAACCTTCCTTGATGTTGGAGGTTTGAGTGACTCAGCACAAAGGAAAGTTTCTCTGATCTTGATATAATTTTCTTAGAGGTTTTGGATAAGGAGATACCCAACCTTCTTTGGTTTTGGAGGGATCACAAGTATCCCCAAGGATTACCCTAATGGAACTGGATGGTTGTTCCATAAGGTATTCCTTCGAGATGACTATAACATCAGTCTTGAAGCTATGTTCAAGCCAATCCTTTAATGTGAAGCAATCCTCCAAAACATGACCTAGCATGTGGTGGTATGGGCAAAAGTTAGGATCATGGCTTTTGCTGACTTCCTCCGATCTCCTAGGTTCGGGTAGCTGAAAATCAGGCTTCTTTAAGAGATTCTTAAAGATCTTCTTGATTACCTCCTCTTAAATGAATAAGGCTTATTAAGTTTATCCAAAAGAGGTGGACCATAGCAACTTGGCGTATGTGTACGCCGATGATGTGGTTGAGGAGGAGGCAAGTAGGCTATTAGGTAGGAGCTACCTCGGTGGTGATGGGGAGGAGGTGGAAGGAGTAGAGCACGAGGTCTCTCAAACTACTGGTGGCTATTTCCCTTATCCACTACTATCACCCCAGCTTCTTCTCATACCTACCTGGCTTTGGCTTCATTGGTAGATCGAGAAGGTGCTTCTCCTTTGAGCCTTGTTGATTAATTTCTCAAAGGTTTTGATGGTGAAACCTTTGAGCATGAAGGCAACCGCATGGATATTCTTAAGTAGAATCTTAATGTGTGTTGTTGATAGGCGTGGTTGCATTTCATACTCAAATTATGCCATCTGGGAATGTAATCAATGAGGGACTCACCAGGATTTTATTGAGCCACAACAAAATTGTCAATAGTAACCCTTTGCTGAGCTCCAACAAACCTCTTGATAAAGAGTTGCTCCAACTCAGCAAATGTCTTCACTGAACTGTTGGGGAGTTCAGCATACCAATCAAAAGCTATCTGCTAAGCTACTGATGAAGAGACTAAAGAGTAAAGCATCACTATCACCAGAGTTGTAATAACTAGCCCTGAAATGTGCGATGCATTACCTAGGGTACCCACTATCATCAAAGCTCTTGAAGGAAGGAGGTACAAAACCCTTAAGATATTAGATTACATCAAATTCCTCTGGGTAGGGTCTACCCTTTGGAATTGATGATCCTCCTTGGGCTTGAGCCAATGCTTCCTTCACCTGCTGCTCAACCATGGACTTGATATCTTTTTCTTGAATGGAGGTACTATCCACTACCTTCTATACAGGAGGGTTCGAGAGAGGTCTCACCTGCTAGCTGGTTCCACTCCCTCTCCGATTTAGAATGAGAAGAGGACTACAGGAGGATACCAACATCTCCTCTACCACCAACATACTATGGGATCTTGCTAGGGAAAGGAGGAGACCCTATATCAATCTTCGGATAGTTCTACGTCAAATAAGCAGAGCCCACGATGCTGAGTCTACTTTGTTCAACTTGAGTCATTGATCGCTAAGAGTGTCATGGATCAAATTCATAGAGAGAGGCAGGGGAGGCTGAGCGATCTGCCGACGAGGGAGCATCGAGGTATGCAAGCGTCCTCGTGACTCATGGATTTTAGACCAACATCCCGTCGATTATACCAAAACATCATCCTCACGAGTACAGATAGCTGCAGGAGGAAGACACCTACCGAGCGGCAGTTGGTGTCTCTACACCGTACCGCTCATTGCCCACCATCTCCTGTACATGTTTCAGGACTCATGTGCCATCCAAGGCACATAAGTCAGCATCAGGGGAGAAGAAAACCTCATTAGTGATTCAACTACGACCCTAGAGTCCCACTTCATCTACTCCACCTGTTGATGTGAGATCGAGCTCTCCTTCTCGACTTTCCACCTCAACTGTGTGAAGAAGGAGTGGCAACCCAAAGCTATCATGGTCACATCACCACTTTCTCCCCCAAGGTTGATAGAGACACCGACAGAGAGGACAGGGGCCAGAGTCCCCATGGTAATGAATCTTCCATGGATAAGACTCTCATCGACAGAGCCACAGACATTCGGGTCACCGAGCTAGTCGTGGTTTGAATTATTAGAGCATGTACCTTCCTGCGAGCACAGTCCTCCTAGGGATAACACTTCAGTGGCAGGCAGTGTTAGGTAAATTTCAGTCAGCGATCACAATCACTATCGGTCAGCCCCAAGTATTTATTCTGGTTCAACCATATCGCACATTTGATGACATTTTGCATAGTGTTCTATGGGAGGAGAGAGCCCATTGGGAGTGATCAGTCAGATCAAGAAGATATGGTCAATTTTGACCTGGATGAGGATGTCTTACTAGAGGACTCTACAGAGGTCCATATGGTAGACGGAGCTCCCTCCATAGAGACCACCAGAGTCAGAAAGGTGCTATTATTGAAGAAGATGATGCCCATTCAACTCAGCAGCTAAAGTAGAAGGATGATCAGATTAACCACATGGAAAAGTGGATGGAAGACTTGTTAGCAGTAGTTTATGCACTTTAGAACCAAGCCTCCATCCCACGATATCCACATAGAGGTAGATCATCCGAGGCACATGTCCTAGATCATCCTAAGAGTACATCACCGAGATGCGGGTAACTTGCATAAGAAGGTGGTGGATAGCATCTCTATGCATGAGAAAGACATCAAGCACATGGTGGAGCAGTTGGTGAGGGATGCTATGGTACAAGCCTGAGGTGGCTCATTAGTTCCAAAGGGGAGACCATACCCTAGAGAATTCAATGTTGTCCAATATCCTAAGGGTTTTGTGCCTTCTTCCTTCTAGATATTTGATGGCGGGAACCCTTGTCAGAACATGACACATTTCCGGGTAGGGTGTTGCAATGTCGGGGGTAGTGAAACCCTTCTTTTGATTGTCATGAGTATAGAGTTGCATTTGATTGGTACATAACAGTTAGTGAAAATTTTTTGAATTGGAGCACCTCTTCATCAAGAGGTTTGCTGGAGCTTAGCAAAGGGTCACTGTGGTGATCTTGTTATAGCCAAATAAAACCCAAGTGAGTAATTTATTGATTATATTCTCAGGTGGAGAAACTTAAGCATGAAATTTGAACCTCAACAGTCTCAACAACTTGCCATAGAGATTCTTCTTAAGAATATCCATGGCCTGGTTACTTTCATGCTCAAAGGATTCACCATCAAGACCTTTGAGAAGCTAATCAAGAAGGTGGCTATTTTATAAGAAGAGGCCAAAAAGTTACCCTTCTTAGACCAGTTAGTGAAGCCCAAATGATACAAGGCATTTGAGAAGAAGCTAGCTACAGTCATCGTAGTTGAGAAAGGAAAGTAGCGTAGGGTTCAGTAGACACAGAACTGCCTCCACTCCTCTACCACCACCACCAAAGATATCGCCCCCCCCACATGGTCCATGCCACCTCCTCACCGATCGAGTAGTAGCGATGCCTACCCATAGAGTAGCTACTTTTACTACTCTTACTAAAAAATTGAATAAGCCATATTCATTTAAGAGGAAGGTTAGAAAAATCTTTAAGAATCTCTTAAAGAAACTTGATTTTAGTTGCCAGAGCCAAAGAGGCCGAAGGAAGTGGGCAAGAGTCATGATCCAAACTATTGCCCCTACCACTGCCCCTCTGCATGTTAGGCCATGTCTAGGAGAATTGCATCACATTCAAGGATTGGCTTAAGCGTAGCTATAAGTCAAGAGCGATAGTCATCCCCAAGAAATATATGCTAGAATAACCCTCTAGTCCTATTAGGGTAATCCTTGGGGATACATGTGATCCTCTTAAGACAAAGGAAGGTTAGGATATCTTCCTATCCTGAACCTCCAAGAAAATCATTTCTAAGGTCAAGAAGCTTTCCTTGCAGATGCCAAAAGAAGCTCAAACGTCAAACACCAAGGAAGGTTTGCAAGTTCCTAAGGGAAACTTAAGGAAGTTAGAAGCTCCTCAGCAGCAGCAGCGGTAGTCTCCACTTGCGACAAAGATGTATGACCACCGCCGAGTCGATCCACTCCACGAGTTACACCTTCCACAACCAGCTCTTCTTCTAGTCATATTGTATCTACGGAGAAGGGTTCAAAACCCCTTCCACTTACTTTACTCGATTTCTACTATGTACCGCCATCCACTTCTAAGAAATGAATGAAGAAGGTTGATTCTACTTACATCTTTGCAACCTCTGATGATATGCTAGATTATATTCCTATTGAAGGCTCTCCATGTTCAAATAATAATAACTCTAGCTCCGATCATTCATCTTCCAATTTAGAAATGGATTATCCATTCCTAAATCATTTGAGTTCGCCCATTGAGATTGACTTGGAGTCGTCTGACTCCAATGATCCTATAGGAGAGGTTGTAGGTGAACTTGATGAGTAGGTAGAACTTTCCACCAAACCATCTGATGAAGTCACTAAAGTCAACCTACGTAGTGGCAAAGTTATACCTCCTAGGGTAGCACCTCAAGATAAGGGTAAATAAGTCATTGGTACCAATGAGCAGATAGTCCGTCCACAAGATGCTCCACCTATAGATATGCTTGTGGATGACCAATCCAAGGTTGATTACAATGTCCTTGCTCACCTGAGGACTTGCCAGCTAAGCTAAGCATGTATGATGCCCTTGTCTTATCCAAAGAGATGAGGGAGTCATTGATCAAAGCATTACTCGATCTAAAAATATGCTTAGCTCATTGATCACTATTGGTGAGGAGACACATTACTTGAAAGAAGCCCTTGGAGTTACATTCATAGATGACAACCTTCTTTTGGGGATAACGAGCACAACCATCCCCTCTATATTTCAGTTGACATGGGCAGATTCAGACTCTTCAGTGTGTTGATTGATCTAGATGCATAAGTAAATATTATGAGTCTTAAGACACTTACCTTCCTGCAAATTGATGACTCTCAACTCCATCAAGATAAGATGATATTGAGGGGATTCAATGAACAAGGTGAGCAGGCACTAAGCTCTATAGTGTTTCCACATGAGATAGATGACTGGAAGACCATAGCCAAGTTTTACATAATCGATTCAGATACATCTTTGACTACTTTGCTTGGTAGGCCTTGGATACATGGAAACAACATGGTCCCATCTTCTTTATATAAGAGCCTTAAGTTCAGAAGAAGTGGGATTGATGCGTGTCAAGAGTCTAAGCCATTTTAGTTAGAAAGGTTGGGATATATGAAGATGCAGCTTACTATTTTCCTCAAACCCAAAAGTCTATTCTCATGGAAATAGTCAAAATCCTCAAGTCATAGGGGAAGAAAGAAAAGAAGTAGAAAAAGAAAGAAAAGAAAAAGAAAAGAAAAAGAAAAAGCAAGCACAAGTAAGTGAGACATAGACTCTGAGAGAGAGGAAGAAGCATAAATTGAAGTGAGATTCCACCCACAGTTTGCTCCTCCATATGAGCATATGGGTAGGATGACCTGACCTCCACCGTGAGAGAGGCATATGAGGAAGTTCTAGAAAGACCTCCTTTTGGTGGCATAGGAGTTATATGTCCATAGAGTACCCTGCCTATCCATATAGACTTAGAATCCTTTTGAAGGATGAGTCCTATGCGGTTAGTGTACCAGCCAGACCAATTAGAGGTAACACTCGAGTCTGATAATGATGAAGACCGAGCCTCCAAGAAAAGCATGAAAGAATCTGAATCAACATTATGTAGAACCATTACATAGAAGTTGGGAACTTTAGCTCTAACTCCACTCTCTTCATAGAAAGTTGAGGGTTTGGTAGTTAAGGAAGCCCCTAAGTCATCCAAAGATGTAAAACCAAGAAGATTCCTATTGGGAGCATCATACTCAAGTCAAGAGGCTGATGTAGAACTTGAGGATGATTCATATAAAGAATTAATAGAACTTTCTTTTGATTGGTACAAGCTATGTGTTCATAATCCTGTTAAGAAAGGTTTGATCCCTCATACATGGTCTAAGCACAGGTTAGAGTACTTCAAGAAACTATGGGACAACAAATGCAAGAGCTCTCAATCAAGGCTGAGACTTTTATTTGGGTCTAGTTTCTATGATGATTACTGCTTAGTTGTCACTAATCATTTGGAGTCTGATAGGTGTTGACCTCACTTTTGGAGTGAGCTCTCAACTTCTCCATCTTAGACATGGGACTCCTCTAGACATTAAGAGTTCCTTAGTCTTAAGAAACTTCTAGTGATTAGGTGAACACTTAACCTAACCCTAGAGACTTAGAAGAGTTAACCATAGGAATGAGTTATGACTTAGGGGTATTAGAAAAACTTGCCTACCCTTTAGCTTGAACCAAATCCTAACTTCCTTCTTTCAAGTCAAACTTCAAATTCAAACTTCAAATTCAAATCAACTTCAAACTCAAATCAACTCCAAATCAAACCTTAAATCAATTCCAACCCAATTAATTTTCTCAAATCATCAAATCAATTCCAAAATCCAAATCATGAATCAATTCCAAATGATTGAAATCCATGACCAATCCTAAATCCAAAAATCTTTCCTAAACCTTTGATTTCATCTTATGGATTTAGCTAAATCACTTCAAACTCAAAAGATTTTCTCATAACCAATTTATATTCTCATTTATATTCACAAATATAAATAAAATATAAATTCAAATAACAAAAACTAAATCTGAAACTCAATTCTAAATCCAAAATCCTTCATAAGTCATTTTGATTTCATCTTATAGACTTAGCTCAAATCTAAATCACTCCAAACTCAAAAGATTTTCTCATAACACATTATATCTTCATTTATATTCAAAAATATAAATGAAATATAAATTCAAATGACCAAAACTAAATTCAAAACTCAAGTCCAAATCTAACATAAATCCAACCTATCCTTTTTTAAGTTAAATCCTTGAACTTAGCTTAAATCAAATCCAAATCACTTCAAATTAAAAAGATTTTCTCATAACCCATTTATATTCTCATTTATATTCATAAATATGAATGAAATATAAATTCAAATAACCAAAATCAAATTCAAAACTCAAACCCAAATCTAACCTAAAACCAACCTATACCCTTTCAAGTCAAATTCTTGAACTAAGCCAATTCATTCTCAAATCAATCCAAACCCTTGGATTTTCTCTTCAAACAATCAACCCTGCAATCATAAACCCAAATATAAACATAAACTTGAATCATCAAACCAAAATCAAACCCATATTCACCCTTTTGACTTGAGATTGTCAAATGAATCAAAACTCATTTGACTCCAAATCACTTGCAATTGGATTTATATTTCAATCATAAGTTCATATATGAGTTCAATCAAACTTGAATCAAGCCTTGATCAAGTCATTTGACCCATTTAGGCTCACTTGACCTAAAGTGATCTAAAAGACCTTTTTGAGCCAAATTCTAACCCAACCCAAATTGAATTGAACTAAGCCCATCTAAGGCTCACATTGTGAGCAATAATCATCTTAGGATGATCAATTACTCAAATTAGGTTAGACCAAGTCAAACCTAGCCTTTGACCAACTCAACACTTAGCCCAAATGAAACCTAAACTAGCCAAAATCCACCATAGGCCAAATTGATTGAAACCATTGATCTAAACCAACTCATAATCAATGATTGAACTTGATCAAGCCATCAATTGAGCCAAACCAAGCCAAATTGGCCACTTGACCCAAGTTAACCTAAGTTGACTTAAAAAGTAAAAATGGGTCAAATCTTGATCTATGCCAAATTATTTGCGACCAATGGAATGGGTCAAATTCATTCTAAATCACTTGTTGAACTTGAACAAAGCCTCAATTGGCCAACTAGACCCAACCTAACCCAATTGACTATGAACCTAACTTGACCTAAAATGTCAAATAAACTTAAAATCAAACCAAACCAAAATTGATTGGAACCAAAGCATGAAATACATTTCAAATGATCAACCAAACCTAAACCAACCCATGACCTAACCCAATTGGGTCAAATGGGTCAAATAGGTCAACTTGACCCATTTGACCTAAGTGAACTCAAATGAACCAAAACCAAATCTAAATCAAATTGAATCAAACCAATGATACCCATAGGCTCCAAATGATCATTTGAACTTGATCTAACCCATGGTTTGACCCAATTTGACTAATTGGTCAACTTGACCCAAGTTGACCCATTTTGAACTAAATGGGTCAACTTGAGCCAAATCATATCAAATAAACTCCAAATTCATTGAAAATTGGCACAACCCATTTTTCAATCATTTCAAATATGCCCAAATCAAAATCAAGGCCAAATGACCATTCTACGCCTAGGTCAAAGGGTAACCTATGCCAAATTCACTTGGAATTTGATCATATTCCAACTCAAAACCACTTGGCATCCCCTAGTGGACCATTTGGACACCAAGGGGGGTGGTGCACATGACCCAATGGGTTTGGGTCAGCCATGATCCAACCCAAGGCCAAAGCTACCCCTCCAATAAAAATTCTCCACTAAGATCACCTCCCACACTCACCAAGCACATGTGCACTTCCTCCATTCCACTCCTCTGCCAAAACTGAAGCACATGGGATCCCTAATAGCCTAAACAACCCATTCAATTAGAGCAATTGATCAAAAATGGAAGAATAAGCTTTGGCCATCGATCCAAGTAGGGGGAGATATACTCCCCCTCATTTCCACTTAAACAATCTCTATTGCATTCGATTGAGCTCAGAGGATCGAAGGCAAGCATCCACAAACTTCCCTAAGCAATTTCCAAGCTCTCTCCAATTTCCCTCTCTCGGCTTTCTTCAAAGCCAAAATAGGGGAAGTGAGGGGAAATTCCACTTCACTCAATTCTCAACCAAACCTCAATCCACTTTGCAAGCACCATCAAGGAGGCAAGTGGAGCTCACTTAAAGAATTTACCAAGCATCCAAGCCATGGGAAGGGAGACCTAGACCAAAGTCACAAGCCATTGGAGGGAGGCTTGGTCAATTGGGAGATACACTTCAAATTGAATATTGAAACTTTCAACGAGCTTCCACTCAAAGCTACCTCCTCATTGGAAGCTGATAGCCTCCTGAGGTATGACTCAAAACTAAGCTTAAGTTGAAAATTACATGGTCTTTGTGAAGGAATTTCATCCCAATAGGATCATTCTTCTTCCCACACCTCTTGATGGTGTGGGGTGAATCTCAACCTAATCTGAGCTCAAGTGAGCTTGGATCAAGCCATGAGGATAGACGACCTCCATCTCCCATAGGCAAAGGGGATGAATCATGGGCCATCCATCCTGTGTGTTTTGGATGGACGGCCCTGATTAAAACATGCTAGATCTTTGATTTAATCCTTTATAACTATGGGTTTAATCTCGATCCTTGATCGATGTGGAAAGTCGCCTGACATGGTGATGCGATAACTTAAATAACTAATCTCCGTGTTGAAAGCATCGCGCCAACCCACATGGCGATGGGATTAGTTATATAATTAGGTTATTTAATTATGTATTAATCACATAAACTTCATAAATTCATAATTAAATGTAGAAAAATCCAAAAAATGCAAACTCAAGTTTATTTTAAAGATAATTCAGAGGGAAATCAAATCAAATTATTTCTAATTGATTTTGAACAATGCAATTTTCTTAATTATTATTTAATTGAAAATTTAATAACTTAATTACTTCTAATTACTTCATTAATTAATTCCAAGTTTTTTAGACATGTTTAGTGGGATGGCTGCTGCCTTCCTTAATTTTCTTGGGATTTATTAATGAGTTAATTAGGAAAATTAATTAATGAACCCCTAATCACCCTCTAATGTATAATTACATATGAATAGTGATTTAATCCTTTAATTGAGATAATTAAATATTTTTAAGTGAGGAGGTTTATGGAATGATTTTGGGATATTTTCCTAAGCTATTCCCTAAACCCCTTCCTTCCTTAATCCAAACCTAAGGATTAATCCACTAATGATCTACTTAATCTAATCAAACTTTCAAAACCAATCTGAAATTAATCAACCTCTTTCTGGGTAGATCCTTAGGTGTTCAAAAGCCTAAGGTAAGTTTAAGGAAATTATAATCCATCTCACATGTGTAGGATGGTTTTGAAAGTACTTAATTAAAATTTTTAGTTTAATTAATCAATAATTATGAGCCAAATGCATTAGGCCCCTTTCTTTATTAAGATGCATTATTGATTTAAATTCCATGTGGTTGCATATAATATGTTGGCACACAATTATTTGGATAATTTTGTTAAAGTGGTGTAGGTAAGGGGTAATTAATGAATTCACACCTTAACCTAAATAAAACATAAAATCAATCTAATTGTCAAAAGTTAAACTAAATCAATTCACATGGGAAATGGGTTAGACTAGCAAACTCTTTTCACATTTTCTAATTTCAAATCAAATCCAAAAATAAAAATCTCTTTAAATAATTTTGATTCACTTTAAATAATCTTATTTCATAGGATTGTCTTTAGGAATTAATTAGGGTGAATGAAGTCATGCTTACATCACTTTATTTCTTTCCAAGCATGCTAAATGTTGTTTGCCATATGAAAATCATGCATTCATGTCTTTTTGAAAAATCAATTAATAAAATATTTTCTTATGTCAAATTGCATGTTTTGGTTAAAGTAAGAATATGATCTATTATCATTATTAAATCAAAACTATTTTAAAACTAAATCAAAGAATATAAATGAGGTAATGCTCCTTATAAATATTTATAGGCTTGCATGTGATTATAAGTATAAGATGTGTATTTGGTGTTGTTTTCCTTCTCTTCTCTTAACATGGATTTGAATAGGATTTGCAAAGTGTATAGTTCATTTGAAAAGAACACAACACTTGCTCAAATCTATTCCTATGCCTTTCCATGTTATGACTTAGGAAGGATCTTCACATTTACACATGTAAATTGCATAACCAAATCAAACAAAAATCTTTTGCATGACTCTTCATCCATTTTCCTTCTTTTTGTACATGCACATGCATTTAATAAAAGTGGTATATTAGTCTGGACATCCCATGGTTGTGAGGCTTTAAATAGCCCCAAGTAGATCTTGTACCTTACACCCCTGGTGCAGAAAATAATGACGTCATACTCACTTATGTCTTTCATACACATAAATGTGCTTTTGATTAATGGATAAAAGAATCTCTCTTTTCTACTTAATAAAAAACATGCATTTATGGAACATCCAAATTTCCCTAAACAACATCTCTTTGCATTCATCATTAAGGTGTGCTAAGATTTTGCATTACATGTATAGGTATGCTTAGGATCATTCATATGCATGGTATACATGTTGGAAAGAAATAAATGGTTGTGTGTTATGTGATAGTAATTCACCTTAATTAATCCTAAGATGCCTTTCTTATTGAATAGGTTTATTTAGAGCAAATCTAAACTTAGGATTAATTAAAATACATAATAAAACATTCACTAAAGAAAATCATTAATGAATCTACCTTAGAAATTACTTAAGGTAGGGATGAAAGAGAAGTTCTCTTCTCTTTTCTTCTCTTTACAACACTTAGTAATTAAGTGTAGATTCATTCAAACCAAATCAAATAATCAAATAAAATTGACTAAATCAACTAAATCACTTAAAATGAAACCACCCTTTAAGTTGAATCCTTTCACACTTAGAAAATTCCAACCTTAAAACCTAGCTATGACATGCCACACATGCCTTAAATGGCACACACATTAGGCTAAGTCACCATTTCTAACTCATGTTATGGTGCATGGTTTGAAGCTTTATTTTGTGATGTAATATTTTTAGGATGTTAGGTGTATGTGCGTGATGGTATGATCTTAGTCTAACCATGTCTTCTGTAGGGGATTGTGCTTAGAGGGGCGCTGTAATAAAAATATAAATACTTTTGATGTGCAGGTTGCTTATTCCCCTAAGCATAATCCAAATTAGACGGTTACCCATGTATGGGGTGCTAAGTCCAATTTATTCATATAACTACTTGGGATGTGGTGTGTTTAGCTAATCTCTATAAGTTTTAGTTAGATTTACTTTTCCCATTTTCATGTAATTTTTCTAATTAGGATTTGGAATGAATATTATGGGGAACTGGGGGTGAACATTGGTCATAAGACCATGTCTTATGCACCATGTGAAGCCTTTGGAGCAACCACATCCCAACCAACCAAAAGAAGGAAAGAAAGAAAGAAATGAAGAAATGAAGAAAAGAAGAAATGAAGAATGAAGACCTTCATAACATAAATTCCTTCTAAATTGTAATTATTCATTTGTAATCTGGGTTGTATAAGGGTAGACCTCAACTACCCACATTTCTTTTTTGGTTTGTGCGGTGGAGCTTGACCACAAAGGCCTTTTATTCTTTTGCCCTAGCTTTATAAAATTATTTGATGTTTGTTTAGCTTATGCATTAAGATGGCATGATTTTTCTAGTTTCTTCATTATTTGATGAATGGCCTCGATGTGATTAGGCTCTTAGGGAAAAATAAATTTTCTATCCAATTAATCAACTCAAAATTAAAATTAAATAAACTCATAACCTCACCTAAAGCCTAGGACATAAATAAAGATAATAAAAAATTTAAAAACCCCTTAACTGGATGTTGTATTTCTCACATCATGTATAAAATCATCTTTCTTCACTCTTGCTCATGGAGGGATTCCACTGTTGCTAGAGAACATGGCTTGAACTTTGAGAGCCATGGTGAAAACACACCTCATTCTTATTGATTTTGGCCCATAACCAATTTCTCATGCATTAGGCATATGAATCCCATAGCTTGTGTCAAATCAAAATGTCCAAAAAATTAAAACTTAACAAAATATGCATTAGATTAAGTCATGAGTTCATACCTTATATATGATGTAGTCTCTTGGGGAGTGAGTTTAAGAACTTAGTCTTCTTTCTAAATAAATAATAGACTAGCTATCTTACAAAAAGCATAAGACTTGCCTACATGTATTTAAAATTATCATAAGGAGTTAGTTGGCACCGTGGTTGTAAGTCCAACAGTCGAGTGATTTATCCTCTCTTGTGGAGGTAAACCATATGCCCAATTATCACCTTAGATTTATGTTGTGCTTTGGCCCTCGCCAAAGCTCCCTAGATTTAAGATTAGGTTGTTTTTTCCTGAAGCATATATCCTCACCTCTTAGTATTTCATGATCTTGTATCATGGAATTGTAAGTCTTATATTTCTAACAAAAATTCAACTCAAACATATAATTCCTCTCAAAATTTAAAAATATAAAGCCTAACCATATGATGGTTTGGGATGCTCGTTAGGTTTCTTAGCATCATGAACATCTCTTACTTATCTCCCTTTGGTTTCAATAATAACTCCCTCCTTTTGATCAATCCCATTTGATCTTCCAAAAATAACCAGTTGATTGATAGTGTTATCTTTGAAATCTTCAGAGATAATGATTATTTGCCTTAGTCAAGAGTATTCTTAAGGAATCTCATTCCCTGAGATGTAATTAACTATGGGGGCTTACCTCCATAGGGAACTTAATGAACCTAGTTTAAAATAAACCCTACTTTACTTTTCCATATAAAGTAGGGGAAGAATCTCTAGTACATTTGAAGACCCATTGTCTTTAGGAGTCCTTATTAAGTGATTAGGTCTATTGTAGGATGGTGACTTCTATCTCTCAAGATAGCACATCGTTTCTCAATGTCGCACTTTATCACCCTAATAAGAAAATCTACAGATCTGCGTGGTGTCCAACTAGCATATTTTGTTTTTTATTTACCTTATTAGATGAAAATAAAACACCACAATAGATTCTTTGCAAACCACTCTAACTCTTTTGAGGATGTATGTTTAGAAACCTTAGATGATCCTGATGATCTTCAAATCAAAGATTCAACTCCATAATTTGAAGAAGAAATCAAGTCAACTATTAACGAGCTCAAGGAGATCAACATAGGAACAACATAAGATCCACGCCCCACATTCATGTTCTTGTTGAATGAAGAAGAAACCAATGACTTAGTTAGGCAATTGACTTAGTTTAAGGACTTCTTTGCATGGAGTTATGAAGACATGCCTAGTTTATCACCTAACACAGTAGTCCACAAACTAGCAATAGATCCTAATACCAACCCTATTAAACATGCTCCTAGATGCATGTGATTAGACATTGAATAGCAAGTCCTTTCTAAAGTCAAGAAATTGATCGTAGATGGCTTTATCATGGAAGAAAAATACCCTACCTGGTTAGCTAGTGTCATCCCAGTTAAGAAAAAGAATGGCCAAATTCGTATATGCGTCAATTTTAGGGATCTCAATAAGGCATGTCCAAAGGATGAATTACCTTTACCTACTCTAGAGTTGATGGTGGACATAGCCTCATCTCATGTAGTGTTCTCCTTTATGGATGGGACATCTGGCTACAAATAAATTAATATGGCCCCCTAGGATGAGAAAAATATACCTTCTAAACCCTGATCGGAGTCTATTGTTATAAGGTCATGCCCTTCGGTCTTAAAAATGCTGGTGATACATACTAGCGGGCCATGACTTAGATTTTTGATGAACTCATCCATCATCAAGTTGAGTGTTATGTCGATGACCATCTATTCCACTTCAGAGTAGTTTTTGAATGGTTAAGATAATATAGCCTCAAAATGAACCCCGTGAAGTGTGCATTCAAAGTCTCTTCAGAGAAATTCCTTGGGTTTGTTGTCCGACACCGTGGAATAGAAATCAATATGGAGAAGATCAAGGCAATCTTAGAAATGTCACCCCCCCCCTAAAAGTTTAACTCAACTCAAGTCATTCCAAGGGCGGTTGGCGTATCTAAGATGCTTCATATCCAACCTATTAGGTAGATGATATCCATTCTCTACACTTGTTAAGAAGGATGCTAAGTTCAAGTGGGTTGACAAGTGCTAGCAAGCCTTTGATAGCATAAAGCAGTACTTGATGACACCGCTAGTTCTAGCATCCCCTGTCTCGGGCAAGCCATTGATTCTCTATATCGCTGCATTAGATGACTCACATGGTGCTTTGTTGGCCCAAGCCAATGACAAAGGGAAGGAAAATGTGCTCTACTATCTCAGTCATCATCTAATCTCTGCTGAAGCAAACTACCCACCCATTGAGAAGCATTGCCTAGCTCTAATCTTTGCAGCCTAAAAGCTATAACATTACATGCTTTCTCATAAGGTGAACTTGATCTCCAGAATCAAGTCACTGCAGTATCTCATGACATGGCCAACCTTATCCAGACTATTGGCGCATTGGTCCATGATTCTCGCTATTTGACATTACATTCAACCCACTACCTACTAATTCTCTACTTAGTGATGACCTCCTCGATGAATAAATTATGAACTTAGGGGATACTAGCAACCGCCATTGGGAGATGTATTTTGATGGTGCTGCTTCCTCTCAAAGGGGAGAGGAACCATAATTTATTCTTCCAGGGTAGGAAGGGGTAGGAATAGTTCTTCTATCTTCAGACCACGACGTGATGAGTTTCTCATATAATTTGGTCAAATATTGCACCAACAATGAAACTGAATATGAGGCTTTGATTGTCGATCTAGAGTTAGCCATCATGCTTTGCGTATAGAGCATCAACATTTTTGGGGATTCTCAGTTAGTGATCAACCATATAGTTGGGTCCTACAAGGTTCTCAAGCATAAGCTCCATCATTACCATAAGTATACCATGGAGTTGCTGGCTCAAATTTCAGAGGTTACCATCTACAAGATCCCTCGAGGAGAAAACACCATAGCAAATGCATTAGCCAAGCTAGCCAAGGAGCTAGCATGTCTAGACGATGAGTCAATATTCATAAAAATTTAAAATAGACAAGCCCTATATCCTATTGATATTGAACTCATCGAGAATTACTCTCTTGAAGGGGAGGTTGTCATTGTCGATAAGGATGAAGAGTTAGATTGGAGACAACCATTCATTGACTACTTAAACAGTGGAAAACTACCTCAAGGGAAGTCTCAAGCCCATCAGATCAAGCAAAGAACCTCTCTTATGCTTTGGTAGAGGGCACCCTATGACAATCCTTCAATCATATGTGGTTACGTTATTTAGGCAAGCATGAAGCCCGTAGGATCATGAATGAGGTACATTCAGGTCTATGTGGAGCACATCAATCTAGTACAAAGATGAAAGCCATTAAATTAGGATACTTGCGGCCACGATGATGATGGATGGATAGCCAAGCGTTACCAATTCAAGTACATCGGTGTTGTCTGCATCAACCACCCAACATTCTACTTTGGGCCGGTGGCCTCACGGCCATTTGAATGTATGTATAATAGATTGATCCCTCCCTTCTTCCAAGGGTCCGATTCATTCTTGCTATTAGAGACTACTTTTCCAAGTGGCCAGAGGCGATATTGCTCAGGAAGTTCACAGCTCAGCATGTGCTATAGTTTTTTAGGAACCATGTCATATATAGATTCGGGGTGCCTCGACAAATTATATCTGATAATGGTATTGTATTCAAAATCATGAAGATCAACAGCTTCTCTAGGAGACACAACATAGATTGGAGATATTCTACCATCTATTACCCTCGGTCGAATGGACTAGTAGAAGCATTCAACAAAACCCTCATCCAAATATTGAAGAAGACACTTGATGATAATAAGAGATGATAGCATGAGCAGTTGGTTGAAGCTTTGTGGGCATGTCATACCACCTACAGAACTCCAACTCAATCTACCCTTTTCTCCATAGTGTATGGGTCTGAAGCCGTCTTACCATTAGAAGTCCAACTCCCATCACTAAGGATTGTAGTGGATAGTAAGAGATCAACTGATCTGAGAATGCCAAGCTCTGAGTTAGATGAGCTTGAAGGTTTGAAGGAGAGATGCCTTGGGGTTGTATAAAGCAATATTCAAGCTCATAATAAGATATGTTGAACTTTATAGTCATGGAGACCAATTGTTGTATGAAAAGATGAAACAAGTTTGAAACCACTTGGAAGGCTTTCATCATAGAAAACTTACAGGAGGATCATATCATTGATAAATCATAAGGACTATGCTTTATTAATGGGCTTTAAAAATATTACCAAAAATCATGTTCAAATATCCTCATTTCATAAAATTTTGTAGTAAATGATGCATTTCCTTTGATATTTTGTTTGAATAGATTCATTGTTTTGATTTAAATTTCTACATTTTTTCATTGAAACAAACACAAACTTCACACAAAAATGACATATACACATGTTATTATCTCATATGATGATGAAAATCTACTTGTGGTATTTAGATTATTTTCTTATGTTAGTGCATCAAATAAATCTTGAAAATAAGATGTTCTTAACTTGACCATTGAAATGAGTGCCTTTCATGGTAGATCTTATTTTGGATGATAAAATTTATCATCATGATGACTTTGTTTAGAAAATGTAAGTCAAATGTTTTTTCTTGGACATTATTGAATTAAGCTGGGTTGATATTTAAGGCTTATAAATGGTCCCTCTTGACTACCATTTTCTAAAAGTCTGTGTTATTGGTGTTTTATTTTCACTTGGATTTGAAAATAGTTGGGACATCCGTAGATCTATATGTACTTATTAGGGTGATTGGTGTGACATTGAGGAATGATGTACTATCTCAGAGATAGAAGTCATCATCTACAATAGACCTAATCACTAATTGGACTCCAGACAATGGGTCTTTGAATGTACCGAGATCTTTCCTACTTTACATGAAAAAAAAGTAGTTTATTTTAAACCAAGTTCATTAAGTTTCCTATGGAGGCAAGCCCCATAGTTAATTACATCTAAGGAATGAGATTCCTTAAGAATACTCGATTAAGGTAAATGATCATTGTCTCCAAAGATTTCAAAGATAGGACTATCAATAAATTGGTTATTTTTGGAAAATCAAGTAGGATTGATCAAAAGAAAAGAGTTATTATTGAAACCAAAAGGAGTTGAGTAGGGGATGCTCACGATGCTAGGAAACTAATGAGCAAACTATCTTATGGTTAGCTTTATATTTTGAAATTTGAAGAGATTATATGTTTGAGTTGAATTTTATTAGAAAAATACAATTCATGAAATGCCTAAGAGGTGAGGATTTATGCTTGTAGCTTGAGGCCTCATATCCTAAATCTAGGGAGCTTTGGTGAGGTTGAAGGCATGACCTAAATCTAGGGTGAAAATGGGTATATGGTTTATCTCCACAAGAGAGAATAAACCACGATTGTTGGACTTACAACGGGGTAGCCAACTAACTCCTCCTATGATTTTAAATACATGTAGGCAAGTCTTATGCTTTGCAAGATAGCTAGATTGTTGTTTATTTAGAAAGAGATCCTTAAACACACTCCCTAAGAGACTAGATCATGAAGGGCATGAATAATGACTTAATCTAATGCAAATTTTGTTAAGTTTTATTTTAATTTTTGGACATTTTTATTTGACACATATGGGATTTCATATGCTAATGCATGAAAATTGGTTATGGGCCAAAATTAGAAAAGAAGGAGGTGTGTTTCCACCATGGCTCTCAAAGGTCAAGCCATTTTCTCAAAGGTGGAAGCCCTCCATTAGTGAAGCAATATGATTTATGCATGATGTGAGACATACAACATCCACTAAGGGGTTGCTAAATCTTTTATTATCTTGATTTATGTCTAGGCTTTAGGTGAGGTTATGAGTTATTTAATTTAATTTTGAGTTGATTAATTGGATAGAAAATTTATTTTTCCCAGAGTCTAATCGCATCCGGGCCATTCAACCATCAATCAAGAAACTAAAAAATCATGTCATCATAATTGCACATCATAAACATAACAATCAATCAATTTATAAAATTAACACAAAAGAATAAAGAGGATGTGGTGGGTTCCACCGCACACAAAAAAAATGTGGGTAGCCCTCTACCCTTATACTAGATTACAAATGAATAATTACAATTAAAAGGAATTCATGTTATGGGGGTCTTCATTCTTCATTTCTTCATTTCTTTTCTTTCTTCATTTGACTTGGGATGTGGTTTGCTCCAAGGCTTCACATGGTATATAAGACATGGTCTTATGACCAATGTTCACCTTAATTCCCCATAACATTCATTCCAAATCTTAATTGCAAAATTTACATCAAAATGGAAAAGATAAATCTAACTAAACCTACAAAATAGAGATTAGCTAAACATACCATACAACCCAAGCAGTTATATGAATAATTTGGACTTAGCACACATGGGTAACCAAGTCCACTTATCCTAATTTGGATTATGCTTAGGGTATAAAACTTGCACAACAAAATATTTATATTTTTATTACATTACCCTTAAGCACAATCCCTAGAAAGCATGATTAGACTAATATCATCTAACATCCAGGACTAACACATATATCTAACATCCTCTAAAAATATTATATCACAAAATAAAATCAGGCATCAAACCATGCACCTCCCTAACATAGAGCTAGAAATGGTGACTTAGCCTAATGTATGTGCCATTTAAGGCTTGTGTGGCATGTCTTAGCTAAGTTTTAAGGTTGAGATTTTCTAAGTGTGAAAGGTTTAATTTAGAGGGTGGTTTCATTTTAAGTGATTTAATTGATTTATCAATTTTAGTTGGTGATTTGATTTGGTTTGAATGAACTTACACTTAGTTACTAACTATTATGAAAAGAAGAAAAGAGAAAAGAACTTCTCTTTCATCCCTACCTTAAAACATCTCTATGGTAGATTGATTAATTATTTTCTTTAGTGAATATTTTATTATGTGTTTTTAATTAACCCTAAGTTTAGATTTGCTCTAAATAGCCCTATTCAATAAGAAAGGCATCTTAGATTAGTTAAGGTGAATTACTATCACATAACACACAACCATTTATTTCTTTCCACCATGTATACCATGCATATGAATAATCTAAGCATACTATACATGCAATGCAAATTTTAGCACACTTGATGATGAATGCTAAGAGATATGATTTGAAAATTTGGATATTCCATGAATGCATGCTTATTATGTAGAAAAGATTTTTCATCCATTAACAAAATGCACATCCATATGTATAAAAAAATATAAGTGAGTATGAGTACATTATTTTTTTACACTAGGTGTAAGGTACAAGACCTTAGGGCTACTTAAAGCCTCGCAGGATGTCCTAATATACCACTTTTCTTAAATACATGTAGATGTACAAAAGAACAAATGGATGAAGAATCATGCAAAAAATTTTTTGATTTGGTTTATAATTTATAATGTGTAATATAAATGTGAGATCCTTCTTAAGTCATAACATAGAAATGCATAGGAATAGATTTAAGCAAGTGTTATGTTCTTTCAAATGAACTATACACTTTGCAAATCTATTCAAATCCATGTTAAGAGAAGAAGAAAATAACATAAAACACATCTTATGCTATAATCACATGCAAGATATAAGTACTTATAAGTAGCATCACTTCATTCATAATCTTTGATTTATAGGTTTTAAATAATTTTGATTTAATAGTGATAATAGCCACTCATATTCTTAACTTTAGCCAAAACATGCAATTTGACATAAAGGAAACATTTAATTGATTTTTTCAAAAGATATGAATGCATGATTTCATATGGCAAATAATATTTAATATGCTTGGAAAGAAATAAAGTGATGTAAGCATATGACTTCATTCACCCTAATTAATTCTAAGGACAATCATAAAAAATAAGATCATTTAAAGTGAATCAAAATTCTTTAAGGAGATTTTTATTTTTGAATTTGATTTGACTTAGAAAATATGAGAAAGGTTTGTTGTTCCAAACCCATTTCCCCCATATATGAATTGGTTTAGTTTAATTTTAGAACAATTAGATTGATTTTATGTTTTCTTTAGGTTAATGTGTGAATTGAATCCATCAATTACTCCTTACCTACACCACTTTAACATAATTAAATAAGTAATTATGAGCCAACATATGATATGCAACCACATGAATTTAAATCAGCAATGCACCTAAGAAATAAAGGGGCCTAATGCAATTGGCTCATAATTATTGATTAATTAAGCTAAAGGTTTAATTAAGTACTTTCATAACCTTCATACATGTAGTTTGATTATAATTTCCTTTGAAATCCTCTTAGGTTATTGAACACCTAAGAGTCTACCCAAGAATTAAGTGATTAAGTTCTGGGGTGATTTAGTTTTGAGTTTGATTAATTGAATTAATTAATGAGTGATTAAAATTTAATTAAGTGTTTATCCAAATGAAATAAACTTAGGAAAAGATTGGAAAAGAAATCTAATCTCATTCCCTAAGTCCATTCACTATTTTTATGATGATTAGCAAGCTTAATTAATGAATTTATCACTATTTAATATTAATTAATCATTTGGTAAGAGGATTAATCCAATAAATTCCAAGAAAATCATGGGGTAGAGGTCATCCCACTAATTAACCTTAGAAGTTTGGAATTAATTTCTAAGTAATTAAGTAATTAGCCTAATTATATTTCAATAAACTAAATTGAGTAAAATTACTATTCAAAATCAATTGATTTTAATTTTATATTTTTCTCCTTTGAATTATCTTTAAAATGAACCTGAGTTTGCATTTTTTTTTTTATACAATTAGTTATGAATTTTGAAGTTTCATCATTAAAATGAATTAATAAGCTAATTAAACTAATCCCCTTGTGCATGGCGGTGGCATTGATGCGCTTTCCATGTGTGCGATGGGATAGTTATTTAAGTTATCACATCCAGGTCATCGGCGGCGGACACTTTCTCGGGCCATCTTCTAAGATCGATGGCGAGATTAATCCTGTAGTTTAGGCTTAAATCAAAGGGGGATCTATCATGATCTAATCATAGCCATCTGTTCCAATCATGTGTAATGGATGGTGTGTGATCTATCTCCTCCTGAGCGGTGAGAGATGGATGCCATCCATTGTCATTCGATCTCACCAGGAGATGGAGTTCAAACTCACCCCCCACAAGCAATGTATCACGTCAAGATTTGATGAGATTATTTCCTTCAAAAAAGCAAAATTTATCTAAGGTCGTTTGAGCATACATCATGGAGGCTATCACCGTGCTTCCGGAGGAGGTAGCTTTGTCTAGTAGAGATGAAGCCCTATTGAAGGTATTGGATCTTGATTTGAAGTGGATGGCTTGGTTGACCAAGCTCCCCTTCAATGGTGATCGGTCTTGATCAAGGTGATGCTTCCCGTGGCTTGGAGACTTGGAAATGATTTGGTTGAGCTTGATGAGGTCCACGATGGTGGTATGCAAGTTAATTTGTTTGATGAGTGAGTGACTTGGGATTGGATGGCCTCCTATTTAGCTTTGAGAAAAAGAGAAGGAGAAATCAATGGAGCTTGGGAATGGCTTGGAAGAGCTTGGGGAGCTTTGAAACTCTCAGAGCTGTGGGAAATGAATGCATGGTTTGAGTGGGAATGAGGGAGTATATCTCCCCTCCTTGGATCATGGTGGGCGAAATGCCATTTTTGATCAATGGGTGAGATTGGTTGATCGGTTTGGGTTGTTTAACATCCCATGTGAGTCATTTTAGGTAGAGGAGTGGAGGAAAGTGAGTGCCCATGTGCTAGATGAGTGCATTTGGTGATCCAAGTGCTCAATTTCCATTGGAGGGTGAGTTTGGCCTTGGGTTGGGTCATGGCTGACCCAAGCTCATTGGGTCATGTTCACCACCCTCCTTGGTGCCCATGTGGACCACTAGGAGGATGCCAAGTGGCCTTGAGAAAATTGACCAAATTTAGTGAATTTGGCATAGGATACCCTGACCTAAAAAAATGGTCATTTGGCCATGATTTTGATTTGGGAGATTTGAAATGATTCAAAATGGGTTGGGAATTTCAAGTGATTTGGAGTTCATTTGGTTTGAATTGGTTCAATTTGACCCATTTAGGTCAAGTTGGGTCAAATTGGGTTAGGTTGACCAATTGGTCAAATTAGGTCAAACTATGGGTTAGGTCAAGTTCAAATGATGGGTATCATTGGTTTGATTCAATTTGATTTAGATTTAGTTTTGGTTCATTTAGGTCAAATGGGTCAAGTTGACCAATTTGACCCATTTATGGGTTAGGTTGGGTTAGGCTTGGTTGATCATTTGAAATGTATTGCAAGCTTTGGTTTCAATTAATTTTGATTTGGTTTGATTTCAAGTTGATTTGACCTTTTAAGTTGGGTTCATGGTCAATTGGGCTAGGTTGGGTCCAATTGGTCAATTGAAGCTTTGGTCATGTTCAACAATCAATTTAGAATGAATTTGACCCATTGGTTGCAATCAATTTGGCTTAGATCAAGATTTGACCCATTTTGACTTTTTAGGTCAATTTGGGTCAACTTAGGTCAAGTGGCCAATTAGGCTTGGTTTGACTCAATTGATGGCTTGGTCAAGTTTAATCATTAATTATGGATTGATTTAGATCAATGGTTTCAATCAACTTGGCTTATAGTGAATTTTGGCTTGTTTAGGTTACATTTGGGCTAAGTGTTGACTTGTTCAAAGGCTAAGTTTGACTTGGTTTGACCCAATTTGATTCAGTGATCATCCTAGGATGATTGTTGATCACAATGTGAGGCTTAGATAGGCTTAGTTCAATTCAATTTGGGTTGGATTAGAGTTTAGCTCAAAAAGGTGCTTTAGGTCACTTTGGGTCAAGTGAGCTTAAGTTCAATTGGCTTGATCAGGGCTTGATTCCAGTTTAGTTGAACTCACATATGGACTTATGATGAAAATATAAATCCAATTGCAAGTGATTTGGAGTCAAATGGGTTTTGGTTCATTTGACAATTTCAAGTTAAAAGGGTGAACATGGGTTTGACTTGGGTTAGTTTGATTTTGGTTTGGTGAGTGTTGTTTATGTTTATATTTGGGCATGTGATTGAAGGAATGATTGTTTGAAGAGAAATCCAAAGGTTTGGATTAATTTGAGAATGATTTGGCTAAGTTCAACAATTTGACTTGAAAGAGTATAAGTTGGATTTAAGTTGGATTTGAATTTTAGTTTTGAATTTAGTTTTGGTTATTTGAATTTATATTTCATTTATATTTGTGAATATAAATGGGTTATAAGAAAGTCTTTTGAGTTTGGAGTGATTTGGATTTTGTTTGAGCTAAGTCCATAAGATGAAATCAAAGTGCTTAAGAAAGATTTTGAGATTTGAATTCAATCATGAGTTTCAATTTGATTTGGAATTGATTTATGATTTGGATTTTGGAATTGATTTATGATTTGAGAAAATCAATTGAGTTGGAATTGATTTAAGATTTGATTTGGAATTGAGTCATAATTTGAGAAACTCAATTGAGTTAGAATTGATTTAAGATTTGATTTGAGAAAATCAATTAGGCTGGAATTGATTTATGATTTGATTTGGGATTTATTTGAAGGATGGAAGCAAGGATGGGAAACTATAGGGTAGGCAAGTCTTCCTAATACCCTAAGGCATAACCTATTCCTATGGCTAACTCTTCTAAGTCTCTAGGGTTAGGTTAAGTGTTCACCTAATCACTAGAAGTGTCTTAAGACTAAGGAACACTTAGTGTTTAAAGGAGTCCTTATGTCTAGGATGGAGAAGTTGAAAGCTCACTCCAAAAGTGAGGTCAACAACTCCCTACTTAATAGTCGCCCTTAGGTCGGGTTGATCTGTTGCACCGTCAACGGGTCGCCCCAGCGGTTGATCCCTACTTTGGAAGATGAAAGTCTGCTACACTATCTTCTGAGTACAGCCGTTGCACCGATGGGCAACCCTAGGTCGGATAGCACCTATCGAGCCAACGACAACTATCCCAGCAATCAATTCTTCTTTAGTGAGATATAAGCCTACACACCTTCTCTCTAGACAAATTATCGCACACTGACGGGCATCTCAGGTTAGTTGGTTTTTGCTATGCAGATAATGACCAACCCAATGGATACACCACTCTTGGTAGATGTAAGACTGCTACGCTTTCTCTTTGAGTTGGCCACCGTATACCTACAGACATTATTTTCTTCAGGGTCCAGGATAACACCCTTAGTGGCACCTCCCTTGTGGGCACTCTACTTGGTTCATGTCCTTTGCACACCATTTAGACACTACCCTAGTTACTACCAGATTGGGCAGTCCCCCTGTCCTAGTAGCCTCCCCTGTGGTTGGAGAGTTCGTTCAGCAGATGCCCAAACTCTCCATTTGTCCAGTAAATCTAAGATAGGACAAGGCCAACATAGCCCCTTCTCAGTGTTATCCCTCGCACACCAACAAGGTCCACACAAATATAAAATAAATAAATATACATATTCGCTTGTGGATTAGGAATTAATGCCCCTAGCAGCACTTTTTCCGAGAAGGCTTCCTATAATTAGGGAAATGTCAGCAAAACTCCCTATAGGAATCGCCTGACTACTCTTGAGCTGATATAAGTCTCCCACGGCATTCACTCAGTAGTCACCCTTAGGTCGGGTTCAACTTATTGTGCCACCAACAGGTTACCCCAATGGTGGTTAGGCTTTGGAAGATGTAAGTCTTCTACGCATTCTTTCTAACAGGATCATTGCACACCGATGAGCAGCCCTAGGTCGGATTCGATTTGTTGTGCTATCAACAAATCACCCCAACGGCTATTCTTTGAGAGATGTAAGTCTACTACGCTTTCTCCCTGGCATAGCTGTTGCACACTGAAAGGCACCCCATTGGTCGGTTAGTCCTACCCTTCGGCCGGTAGACTATCCCTTTGGACATGTAAATTTAAGGTAGGTCTAGGCTCTCATAGCCACTCCTTAGTGTGTCCATCGCACACCGATGGGATAAACAAAATCAAATCAAATCAAAATAAATCAAATCAAATCAAATCCACTCAATTCAAATTAAGTTAAAATTAAATTCATCTTGACTACTCTTAAGTCAATGTAAATCCACTACAGTATTCACTTAGTAGTCGTCTTAGGTCGGACTTGATTTGTTACGCATCCAACAGATCATCCCTAGTGGTTGTTTGCTTTGGAAGATATAAGTCTGCTATGTTTTCTTCCTTGCACAATTTGTGACACTCTAAAGTCAACCCATAGGTTGGATAGTTCTACTTTATGGCTAGTAGATTATTCCTTTGGATTTGTAAATCTAATGAAGGCTAAAGCCCTGGCGGCTCCTTCTTAATGGGTCCATCTTACACCGACTGGGTCCATAAATCAAAATAAATTAAAATTAACTTATTCCAAGTCAATATCCCCATAGGGTAGGCCTCTAAGCCAAATCAACTGAAATCAAATCAAACAAATCAAACTTACTCCCCATGGAGTCAAATCAAAATAATCCAAATTCATCTCTCCCCAGTGAAGCTCAACCAAATTTCCATCCCCAGCGGATGTGCCTTCACATCAACTTCCATCCCTAGTGGATGTTCCTCCAAACCCAATCTCATCGCTAGAGGATCCTAATCCCTTATCCCTAGTAGACAACTCGAATCTACTTATCTAGTCGAAGGTTCATACATCCAATCCCTAATGGATTCCTCCTCTTATGCCCTTGGCATAAATCTTTCGCATGCTGTGTTCCACACATGTGTGATCCCCGGATCCTTTCTCATGTTCTGACATGATATCCTCTTCCTTCTCTTATGCTATAAGTAGATTTCCATTGCACTAAGATCGTGATTCATAAACCACATCAGTATATACCTCCTCGACGTTGTTGATCATTTCGGCCAATAATACGCTGTGTGCCTTAGTTACACCACACCTAGGGGTCCTTTGGACCTCACTTTGGTGAGCTCTCAACCTCCTTTCTTAGACTTAGGAATTCTTTAGACACTAAGATTCCATAGTCATAAGACACATCTAGAATTAGGTGAACACATAAACCTAGAGACTTAGATGGGTTGATCATATGATTAACTTTGGCATTAGGGTGTTAAGGAACCTCACCTATCCTATGACCTAAACTTATTCCTCTTCAAAACCAAACCTCAAATTCAATTCAAATATCAAATCCAGACTTCAACTCAAACTTCAAACTTAATTCCAAGTGATTAAAATCAAGACCAAATCCGGGGATTTTTCTCCTAAGCCATGTGATCCCTTCCCATGGACTTAGCTAAATTCCTCTTCAAATCAATTCAAACTCAATTGATTTTCTCACAAATCAATCACATACCCAATCATGTTCATGAATATAAACCAAATATATATCCAAGTTATCCAATCCAAGCCAAACTAAATCAAACCCAAAGTTAAATCCCCTCCATGACTATATTGACCTACCTCCATAAAATTAACCAAATCTCCTCCAAATCGACCCAAAATTGATGATGTCTTTATAAACCAATTGTTCCTTTGTTTATATTCACCAATATAAATGAAATTCACCCTCCCATGACCAAAATCAAATCAAACTAAATTGATTTTCTCTTAAGCCCTTTTGACCTACACACATAAGTATGGTCAAAACTATCCTCAAACCGCTCCAAATCCAAATAATTTTCTCATGAATCATTTATATTCTCATTTATAATGACAAATATAAATGAAATATAAATCCAAATGACCAAAACCAATTCCAAAACTCAAATAAAACCCAACTTAAGCCCTTTAAGCCATCCTTTTGGACTTAACCAAATCATGTCCAAATTCATTCAAAACCCATAGATTCTCTTCAATCAATCATACATACAATCACCTACCCAAATATAAATACAAACTACAATTATCAAACCAAAATCAAGCCAACCCAAGTCAAGCCCAAGTTACCCTTTTAACTTGAAATTGTCACATGAGCCAAAACCCATTTGGACTCTAAATTCATTGTGGTTGGATTTATATTTCAATCTTAGGCTCACATATAAGTTCAACTAAACTTGAATCACGCCATGATCAAGCCAATTGACCTATTTATGCTCACTTGACCCAAAGTGACCTAAAGGACCCATTTGAGTCAAGTTCCAATCCAACCCAAATTGGATTGAACCAAGCTCATCCAAGCCTCATATCTTGACCAATGAACACCCATGAGTGACCAATTTCCCTGAATTTGGTCAAACCAAGTCAACTTAGCCATTTGACCAAGTTAACACTTAGCCCAAATGAACTCAAACTAGCCAAAACTAATATACACCAAATTGATTAAAACCAATGACACAAACTCATTTGAAATTGACAACCAAACATGACTTGACCATCACTTGAGCCAAATAAAGCCCAATTGGCCATTTGACCCAAGTTGACCCAAATTGGCCTAAAAGGCTTAATTGAGTCAAACATTGATCTAGCCCAAACCAATTGAAACCAATGGCTTAAGTTCACTCCAAATTGATTATTGAACTTGACCAAAGCCATAATTGAACCCAATTGGACCTAACCTAGCCCAATTGACCAACTTACCCCAATTTGATCTAAAGGATCAAATTGGCTAAAATTCAAATTAAACCTAAATTAAACCAAACCAAAGCCACCAATCCTCTTCATACAACCAATAAACTTGACTCAACACCTAACCCATGCCAATTTGGCCAATTTGGCCAATTTTGGTCAAATAGGTCAACTTGACCCATTTGACCCATTTGATTCCAAATGAGCCAAAATCAATTTTAAGTCAAATTAAATCAAATTGATCACACTAAAACACTTCAAATCATCATTTGGACCTAACCTAAGACTTGGTTTGACCTAATTTGATTAATTGGTCAACCTAACCCAACATGACCCAATGTGACCCATATGACCCAAATTGAGCCCAAATCCTTTGAAACCAAGCCATGACCCATTGGGACTTGATCAAACCCGACCCAAACCCACTTGGGATCAGCCCAAACCCATTTGGAGCCAAACCCAAGGTAATCCACCTTGGAAATGACATCCCACATGTGATCTTACCCAAAGGAGAGCAAAGTCCACTCTCCCATCACTTTTGGCAGCCACCCATCATCCAAATAGAGACCTACCTAGCTTCTTAGCCCACTCTAAGGTTAAGACTAACCAATCGCATCATTTCTTTTGAAATGAGAAAAAGAAAGCTCATTTCATGAGAACCTGCACTCATTCAGCTCCCAAGAGCTTCCCCAAGCAAAGTGCATCCCTTCCCCACCTTCTTTGAGCCCCTGAGCTAAAAACACAAAAAATTGGCTAGATTTCGGCATAGAAGAGGTGGCATTTGGAGATACATCATTAGAGAGTGAAAGAGAAGGTCTTGGGTCTTTCCAAGGCTTCTTCCTCCACTCAAGAGCAAGCTTAGGTCATAACGACCATTAGAAATCATCCCCGGTGAGATAATTTTGCGAAAACCCTTAGTTGGCCATAGGATCTTTCGTTTGCGATGGCTTTTGTGAAATTTTAGAAATTTCCCTCAGAAAACCCTTGCATTCTTTACTTATATCATCCCAATGTGAATCAAAAAATTTTTTTGGCAAAGATCAACACAAAATCAAGCCCAATCGAGCAAAATATCGCTCAAAATTGCAAAATTTTGCATCGGAACAATAGTTATGTTCGTCAGACGTTCGCCCGCCATTTGATCCTCCATTCGTGGATCATATAGCCATCGATCAATTAGATCGTTGATCACGCGGATCGATCTGGACCATCTGACCGCGATCAAACGGTTGAATGTGATCCGCACGTCCCTATCCCATTTTCCCGCTCTTTCACTGATGTGGCACTGCGTCAGCCAATAGCATGGCATCGCATGCCATGAGGCATGGCGGCCAATCACCGCTGACTCTGGCACTGACTGTGTTAAGTGGAAAAATAAGGATTTTCTAATTTTTAAAATTAATAAAATCACGTGAAACTTCAAAAATTCATAGAAAATAAAATACTTAAAAAAAAATTAAAAATAAGGGCTTGTTGGATTTGTATTTCTGAGTAAAATCTAATGAACCACAAAAACATAAATTTTAATGGATGGTTTGACCTTAATTTAAGTTTTAATAAAAATCAAATTTCATCAAACACTCTAAAAATACATATGAGATTGAGCTAAAATTTTCAGATATTAAAATTAAAGTTAAAATACACTTACCACAAAAATTTCAACTTAGAATGACCTTTGGACTGGAGGATATTAAATTGAGAAGTTCAAATAGTCTAATTTAATAAAATAAATCAATTTATTTATAAAATTTAGTTAAATGAGTTGAAACTTTGAAAAATCATAACAAATCATTTTAAAATCCAAAAAATATAAATAAATACTCATTTTGAAGGTATTTTAGAGGAGAATCTAATAAAAATATTTCCAGATAATTTTTGAATATTAATTAAAAATTAATTAGGGTTTGATGAAAAACTTAATTAATTTAATTACTTCTTAATTAGTCATGGGATTAATCCCAAACTTTCTAAGATTGTTTATGGGAATGACCTCTCTCTCTCCTAATTTTTTTGTGATTTATTGCTTGATTAATTAGGGAAATCAATTAATTGAACCCTCATTACCCATCTAATCCAAGTAATGATTAATTAACCCAAATAATGATTAATTAATCATGTGAACAACAAATGAATCAATTAATTAAGTAATCAAACCTTTAAGCAACAGTGAATGAGCTTATGGGATAAGATTGAGACCTCCTTTTTAGTCTATTCCTTCAAGTTCATTTAATTAATCAAGTTAATTATGGCTTAATTAATTAATTAATTGAATTAATTAATCAATAAAATTAAAATCCAAATCATTCCAGAACTTAATCACTTAAATCTTGGGTAGACTCTTAGGTGTTTAATAATCTAAGAGAATTCTAAAGAAATTATAACTAGCCTACTTGTGTGGGAGGGTTATAAGAGTACTTAATTAAATCCTTTAGCTTAATTAACCAATAATTATGAGCTAATTGCATTAGACCCTTTTATTTTCATAGGATCATTGCTGATTTTATTTTCAAAACATGCGCATATCATGTTGGCTCATAATTATTTGGATAATTATGCTAAAGTGGCATAAGAAAGGGGTAATTAATGGACTTAACTCATATTACAACTTAATCAAATCATAAAATCAACTTAATTACCTTTGCATTAAACCAAATTAATTCACAAGCATGGGAATGGTTTAGGATCAGCAAACTAAATTTTACATTCTTAAATCAAATTAAAACAAGAACTTAAAATGACATTAAAAAGCTTTGGTTTTCTTTAAATGCTTTTATTTAATGTCACTGTCCTTAAGAATTAGTTTGGTTGAATGAAATCATGTGTTTATATTTAATAATTCCTTTCTAATCATGTTAAATATTGTATGTCATTTGAAGCATTCATTCATGTCTTTCAAAAATAAATCAAAATGAAATTTTCTTTATGTTAATCATGCATGTGTTGAACTTAACTTATAATATGAGTGGCTTTTATCACTATTAAACCAAAATATATTTTTAAAAGCTTATTAACAAATGATAATGTGTGTTATGATATTATTTATAAATATATTAAAGGTGCATGTGAATATATACTTAGTGTATGAAGTGAAGCTTCCTCCATTTATATGTTAATTTGCCTAAGTGTGAATGTTAATGGGTATATTAGTCTGGATATCCCAGGAATGCGAGGCTTTAAGTAGCATCAAGGAGGTCTTTACCTCACTCCATGGTGCGAAATAATGGCATCGTACCCGTTTGATTTCATTCTTATGCATCTTGACATTAGAATTTGGATAAGGGCTTTAATTCATAAACGTAAATAATTCACTTAAATTAAATTCCACTTTTGCATGGCTATCTATTCTTATGATTATTTGTACATTTATGTGTATTTAAGAAAAGTGGGTATATTAGTCTGGACATCCCAACGATGAATGGCTTTAACTAGTCCCAAGGAGGTCTTTACCTCACTCCCCTGGTGTGGAACAATGGCGTTGTATCCATTTATAACTTTTATGTACTTGTATGTGTATTTGGCTAAAGAATGAATCCCATTTTCTATAAAAACACGTGTATGCATTCCTCATTCAAGTGTGCTAAAAGAAAAGAATATATGTTGTATGTATAGATATACTTAGGATTAAATCATATGCATGTTATATGTGATGGAAAAGAATGATTAAGTATATGTCATGTGATAGTAATTCAATTAGATTAATCTTAAGAAGCCTTTTATGTTGAATGAAATCATTTAGAGCTAACCCAAACTTAGGATTAATTAAAATATGTTGATAAGCCATTCACTAAAGAAAACTAAGTCATAATAACATGCCTTAGAAATGACATAAGGTAGGGATAAAAGAGGGTAGCTCCTCTTTCTTCTCTTTATAACACTTAGACATTAAATATAGGTCATATGAAATCGACACACAAATTAAAATTGGCAAATCAATTAAACAACTTAAAGTGAAACCAACATCCCATGTTAAATTAAATCTTTCTACACTTAGAAAATTGCAACTCTAAAGCCTAGTTAGGATACACCACACAAGCATTAAGCACACACATTAGAATGCTAAGTCACAGCTTCTAGTGCTAAGTTAGGAAGTTGCATGGCTTGATTTATGCTTTATTTTCTAGTGTGATGTTTTAGGCTGGATGTTAGAGTGTATGTTGCGTAGACTGGATGGCAGGTCGTTATTAGCTTAATGATATTTTTTTATAAGGGATTATGATAAAGGGGTCACTGTAATAAAATATAAATGTTCTCTTTGCAAGTGGCTTAAGCCCCTAAGTGTAATCCAAATTAGGATATGGGGGCTTGGTTACCTATGTGCAGGGTGCTAATTCTAAATTATAAATATAACTGCTTAGGTGGAATGTATATTTAGCTAACCTCTATTTTGCAGGTATAGTTAGATTTACTTTTTTTAATTATTATTTAAATGTAATTCTTGCAATTAGGAATTAGGATTACTGCTATGAGTGATTAAGATGAGCATTGGTTACAAGACCAAGTCTTATGTACCATGTGATCCTTTGGAGCCAAGCAAGTGAAGAAAGAAAGAAGTGAAGAAGAAAGAAAAGAAGTGAAGACATGAAGACCCTCATAGCAATTATTTGTAATTATAATTATTCTCTTACATTTGGGAAGTATAAGGGTAGAGCTCGGCTGCCCATTTTCTTTTTCGAGTTGTACGACAGTACCCGACCGCACCGGCCTCTTATTCTTTTATGTCATTTATACATGATTGTTTGATGTTATGTTTAGAGTGTGCAATCAAGATAGCATGTTTTTCTTAGTTTCTTTAATGATTGATGCTTGAATGTGTGGCTTGGATGCGGTAGGTTCTTAAGAAAAAATAAAATTTCTACCCAACTAATCACTCATAACTAAATTTTAAACAACTTACAATCTCATCATAAAGCCTAGAATATAAGTCAAGATAATTAAAAGATTTAGAAACCCCTTAGCTATATGGTTGTATGTTCAAGATCATGCATAACATATTGCTTCACTCTTGCTATAGAGGGCACCCATCCTTACACGATAGGAGAAGGTGTGACCTGTGAGGGCCTCCTCTATGTTGGGTGACACCTTTAGGCATACAAAATCCTAAGCCTTATGTCAAATAAAGTGTCAAAAATGAACTAAAATTGGAGAAGATTTGCATTTTTTTTAGATTAATTCATTTTTCATACCACTCATGCTAAGATTGATTTTCCTTTGACTTAGCCCAATTCCTTCCCAAAACTCAAATTCTATTAATTTTTTTCATAAATCAGTCATATCTTCATTCATCCTCATAAATATAAATCAAATATAAACTTAGGTGGCCAAAACTAAATCAAACTAAATCCAAATCCAATCAAAACCCTATCCAAGATCTTTTAAGCCAATTCCTTGGACTTATCCAAATCCTATCCACATCAAGTCAAAACCAATAGAATTCTTTCTCTTAAATCAATCATTACTTCAATCACCTATTCAAATATAAATGAAACTTTCAATCATCAAGCCAATATGCAATCAACCCAAGCCAAACCTAACCTAGACCAGTTGACTTGAAATATTTAAATGAATCAAAATTCATTCAAACATAAATTAATCAAAATTGGATTTATATATCCTTCATAAATCCATATATAAACTAAATCAAGCCAAACCAAGCCAATTAACCAAATTAGGTCCACTTGACCCAAAGTAACCTAAAAGACCCATAGTAAATATCGTTGTCTCACTTTCTCGTAGTCTGGCACATCCGGACATACTCGTTTGTGGACAACATCTGACTCTTACTGTCAATATTTTGGAGTGAGTGATCTCTTAGAAGATCATGGCTGTCTAGACTCCTAGGCACAGTGGCTTCTACCCCGAGTGAACATCATCACTAATATCCTCGCCGACTCACCACTTGAATCACCGCCATAGTTTGATAACTCCTTCGTAGAACGGAGGAGGCACATATGGTTCCTCTGAATGATAAAAAATATCATCGCTACCACAAAACTCATAAGTTGGATGATGACCAATCATACTAATTATTACAACTATAAGCAAGGAAAGATTGACAAGATGTTACCTGGGAATCAACTCATCAAAGTTGTGTTGTGTCCCTGAGGTGCGATAAATCTGTGTGTCGTGGTATATCGACCTTATTGTCAAATCAGTTGATGTGGATGCAACATTAACATCCTTCACTTCGACATACAACACTAACATCTGACGGGAAGCTTCGTCCAATGTTAGTTCACAAATGTCATCGTCAGATATTACAGACGCTATAAATTCGTTACCCACCGGATAATGACCTGTAAGAGTGATTGTGTGACGCTCTGAATCAATGTGCAAGGTTCTCATAATCTGTTTTCCAATCACCCGGATGCGTAACCTTAATGATGACCTCCCACATAACTTGGATCAATTGCTCATCGATACTCGCCGCCTCCATAAAAAGAATCAATAAACAAATTCTCTATTCATTCTTGTAAAATAAGCTATATGAATAATCAGAAATTTATATTAATCGACACCCTAAATAATACTACCCTTGACTACTTAACACCTAAACCGCAACACCAATACAAACCTACAAATCAAATCCCAAACAAAAGTCTAACCATACAACTCTAACCCCTAGCACACGTACTCTATTAATTTATAAATTGATAAAAAAAAGTGATTTACCGTGTGTTTATGAAGAACGACGGGGAAGTGCGCAAAAAAATGTAGAATCTGCCAAAGGAATTTTCCTCGAATGAAATGGAGCCGAGCCGGAATCGTCGTCGAAAGCTAATGTTGACTTCCAACCGCTGCTAGATGGGAGAGGGAAGCCGTCAAACGACGTGAAAGCGGCTGTCAAAAAAAAAAGGAAGTTCCTTTCGACACTGGACAAGACAATGCAGCGGTTGGAGCTACGACGGCCGAAAAGTTCCGAGAGGGAGAGGACCGTGCTCGGACAAAAATGAAGGGCGGTTGGAGCTCCTACGGGCGAGGAAACGAGTTCGGGTCAATCAAACCGAAGATAAAATCCCGACGACCTAATATGTTGCGCCAACGCCCACTTAGTGGGGGGCTCGTATCTGAAGCCAAGCCTACCAAGTAATCACTCATTTCAACGATACACCACACCACGTCAGATCCGACCGTAGCTGGCCACCCAAGAATTGGGACTATACCTATTTTGAAATTTTTTTAACAATGCTTAATTACCTAATTAGCATTCTAATGATACTTATTTTTAAAAAAATTGCCTAGTTAAAACTCAGCTTTGTTGAATAGAATCAGGTTCACCCAAGTGGCATATTATAGAGTCGAATTATCCCTTTGGATCATGTCAAGGAGATGAAATCAAAGAACTGTTAAATAATAGTTTGGAGGAACTCCAGGATCTAATTTCAGTCTCAAATGCATAAATTCCATTGCCAAAAGACAACAAAGTCTCAGATAATGTTGTATAGAATATATGACATTTTTCTGAATTTTTTTTCTTCCATTCATCTTAGGCAAGTATCTCGATTTGAGTCTAATAGGTAACTTCTCAAGCCTTTAGATTATAGCAGGTTGTCGTGATTGATGCAGATTTGAAATTAGTTTTGGATATTTGCAACCATGTTTTCTTGTGCTATTTATAATTGGCATTGAAGGAGCTTCAAACAGGACAAAAGCCTTCAGGAGTTTGGAAAACTTTAGTTGGCGTTCTATCACCGACTAAAACTACAAAATTTCCACGAAACTGTACGTAATTCCTTTTATTTTTATGGATAATGCAGTGTTATTCGATATTTAGAATATGGGAAAAAGGGGATAAAATCAGCTATATACCCCTATAAATCCTCAACCTTATCAACCAGGAAAAGTTTTTATAGTTTTCCATTACACCCTTAGGACTAATAGGAAGGATTTCTTCCTCTAACATGACATAACTTAGCTGATTTATAATAGGGGATTTGTATACATAACATAATTCTTATATATTTATAAATATATAATACCTTAATTTTAATCTCTCTCTCTCTCTCTCTCTCTCTCTCTCTCTCTCTCTCTCTCTCTCTCTCTCTATATATATATATATATATATATATATATATATATATATATATATATATATATATATATATATATATATATATATAATATTTTAATCTTCAATATCACATCAAAAATATCATTATCACTCACGTTTTTTAAGTAAAATTCAACTTTTCAAGCATAAGAAAGTATTAGATAAGTGATAGATATGTTCCTTGTAAGTAAGTATGAGTTTTACAGGAAGCAATAGTAAGGCATGGTCGGGGAAAAGTTTTTAGGGTTTTCTACCTGGAGGCTTCGATTCTCCTCGACGGCTACGGTAATCTTTCCATCGACTTGAGGTAACTTTTTCTCCCCTCTTTGTGTGTAGCCTCCGGCGCCTTGCCGGAGGCTTCACTCTTTCTCCTCTCTTTCTTCTTCTTCTTTTACTCTCTCTTTTCTTTTCCCCTTTTCTCCTCCGCTCCATCCATGTTCCCTTATGGCCACCCAATACACCCACCATATCTCAGCATCCAACTTCCCTCTGCTTTCACCCTCCACTTCCAGCATTCCCACTGGGGAAAACCCTATTAATATCAGGCCTAGTGCCCCTCCCTTAACCCGAATTTAGAAAGAGCTTCTCGGCTCTCAATGTGATAACAGTAAGTCTGTAGCTCTTTCTTATGTTCCCCCTACTTTTGATGAAGTTAGCTTCTTTGAATTTGAACTTTTGGAAGGTCAGAAAGATTGGAATCTTTCGTCAATCGACATGCCATTGGTAAACGCCCCTTTTATGGGGCTCTTCTTGCAGCTGTGAATAAGAAATGGAAATTCAAGGGTGACCTGGAACTTCTTACTCTTGAAGGTGATTTCTTCCTTTTTAAATTTAATTGTCAAGAGGATTATGATTTGGTGCGGAATGGTGAATTTTGTTTTACGAATGGAAGACCTTTTATCTTCCAAAAATGGTCTTGGGATTTTAGGCCATCTAAGGAGCATATTTCAGAAATCCCATTGTGGATCAAACTCCCTAATTTCTCTCTTTGTTGTTGGAATGAATTTGGTTTCTCCAAGGTGGCTAGTATGGTTGGCATCCCTCTTCTTTGATATAACGCATCTAAATCTAGGGTTACCTTCCGGATTTGTGTCCAAGTGAATCTCCCTAATTCTATTTTACTTAACTTAAATGGCTGTAAGTATCAGCAGGAGATAATTTATGATTGGAAACCTAAGGCATATTCTAAATGCAAATCCTTTTCACATGATGATGCTACTTGCCCTAGTAACCCGGACAAAAGACCTACTACCTGGTAGAAGCGTCAGTCCCCTCATCAACCCAATTAAAATTCACCCAATTAATCTCTGGCGGTTAATTAGGATCATATGACAATCTCTTCAAATCCTACAAGGAATTTAGATACTGAAAATCTAAACTCGAGTCTAAACCTTGCTTTGAATGATTTAAATCAGCTACCTGCTTCTTCACCTCCTTTGGAAGATGCTTTAGATAATGCTGATAATACCACCATAGAACATGGTTATCTTTATCACTCTGATCCCTCTAGCTCTTATACACAGGGAGTGTTGACTCGTTCTACTGCCGCTTCTCCAAACCGAGCCAATCTCCCAAAAGCCCCAGAACAGGTTACTAAAACACCTAGTAAGGGTTCACATACATCTAATTCAGAAGGTTCTAAAGCCCCTTCAAATCAACAAGGGGGTTTTAAAACCAGCTCAAAGAAAAAAGGGGGTAAATAACCCCTCTTATCCCTGAATAATGATCAATCCTAGAATTGGATGTTGGAATGTGGTCTTCTTGTAGAAAGGATGACTATGAGGCTTATCAAGGATTCTAATCTTGATCTCCTTTGTCTTCTTGAAACAAAGCTTTCATCCCCATCACTGACTGACAATTTTCTTCTAAAAAAGCTATCATTATTTCAGTTTGAAAATAGCTCAAATAATTTTGAATGTTGTCCTGGTAGTCGTATATGGATAAAATGGAACTCAAATGCTATCTCATTCAACACTATTTCAATGAGCTCTCAGTTTATCCATGGGTATATTTGCTCTTCTAATCATCCATTGCTTTATATAACCTTTGTTTATGGGCACAATGATATGTATGAAAGAAGATCTTTATGGAGCTCTATTCGGGATATATCTTCATCTATTCAAAATCCATGGCTTATCATCGGTGATTTTAACTGTATCATTTCCAATAAGGAAAAGCTTGGTGGTAACCAGGTGGCAGATAGTAAACTTCAGGATTTTAGAGATTGTATAAATGATTGTGGCTTGGTGGATCTCCCTAGTAATGGCTTATTTTATACTTGGTCTAATCAGCAAGCTGATCGACCAATCTATACAAAAATTGATAGAGCTCTTTGTAATCTTGATTGGCTTGAGCAATTTCCTACAACAAGCTACAAGGCAGCTGCTCCTTTATCTTCTGATCACTCCTCTCTTATTTTACATATGGATAATCTACCTCAAGCAATGACTAGATTTATGTTCAAGAATTACTGGGTTAATTATAATGATTTTCAGGATACCATTAGCACAGTATGGAAATCTTTCTTCAATGGGGATCCTATATATGTACTCTCAAAGAAGCTTCAGCTCTCTAGAACACTTCTTAAGCAGAAAAAATGGGCATCTACTTCTATAAAAAATCAAATCAACACAATTAAAACAGAGCAAGAAGACATCCTCCTTCTTTTGGAAAAGGATCATTTTAACACATCTCTTATACAAGAAGCAAAAAATATAAAAGATAGATATATTGAGCTGATTAGGTATGAATCCTTATGGGCTGGCCAGATAGCTAAAGCACATTGGTTAACCAATTCTGATGATGATCTTCAGTTTTTGTATAGCTCTATCAAAGAAAGACAAAATACAAATCGGCTTAGAAGTCTAAATACTTCAAGAGGGCTGATTTCTGATTCTAAATCCTTATCAGAAGAGATCTGTAATTCTTTTTATGATCTATTTAATTGCCATGGAAATTTTGACTCTTCAAGGCACAACATTCCACTTGGGCAAAGTATTTCACTTGAACAAGCTTCTATATTGGAAGGAGACATTTCTGATCAAGAAATTCTTGATGCTCTTTATAGCTTTAATGAGAACAAATCCCCTGGTCCGGATGGGTTCAATGTTAAATTCTTTACCTCTTGTTGGGGAATTATTGGGAAATAATTCATGTTGGTTGCTCATTATTTTTTTCAGGTTGGAAAGCTTCCCAGAGTCTTCAAGCATACTTTAATCACTCTTATTCCTAAGATAAAGCATTCTAATTCATTATCTGATTATCGACCTATTTCTCTATCCTGTTTTTTCTATAAGGTGATTGCTAAAGTGATAGCAAATAGATTGAAATAAGTTCTACCTTCCATTATTCATAAAGCACAATCAGTTTTCATTAAAGGGAGAGACATATCTGATAACATATCTTTGGCTCATGAGATCGGTTATGGGTTTATTGATAACAGCTGCCTTGATTATTTTTTGGCTAAGATTGATTTAAGAAAGGCCTTTGACCTAGTTAATCGATCAGCTCTATTGCACAGAATGACTCAAAAAAGATTCCCACCTAAGTTCCTAAGGTGGATCCAAGCTTGCATTAATGATATTCCACTCTCAATCATTCTTAATGGTGAAATTAAAGGTTTTTTTCATTCCTCAAATGGATTAAGGCAAGGATGCCCTCTTTCCCCCTTTTTATTCACTATTGTCATGGATTCTTTCTCTTGTCTTATGGAGGAGCAGGTTTCACTTAAAACCTTTTTACCTATCAATGTGGAGGAAAGATCCTCTTCTCATCTTCTCTTTGCTGATGATCTTTTAGTTATGGGAGTTGCTTGTCAAAACTCCATCCTGGCTTTGAAAGAAGTTTTGATTAAAATGGCTGAATATCATGGATTGGGAGTCAATGGAGGGAAATCATTGATATGTTTTTCTAAATCCAAGCACACTTTTGATCTATTTGGAGAGATTCTCAACATTAATGTTGGTTCCTTGCCTTGTAAATATTTAGGTTTACCTCTTAATATTGGGAGACTTAAATCCTATCATTTCAATTCTCTTTTTGATAAGATTCATCAATGGCTGGCCGGTTGGAAAAGCAAGTTATTATCATTTGGTGGCAAGTATCAACTTCTGAGAGCTTCAATTAATAATTATCTTAACTATTGGTTAAGATCTATTTCATTTCCTAAATGCATTTTGAAAAGGATTTCATCACTAATGGCTAATTTCTTTTATCACAATGGGGAAGCAAGGAAATTGCATTTGATATCTTGTAACAAAACTACATTGCCTCGAAATAAGGGGGGCATTGGCTTATATTCTATCTTTACTCTAAACACTTTATGTAAAATCAAAAGTATATGGAAAATTCTTAATAACTCTTCTCCTTTTGCATCATGGTGTCGTAGTAAATATATTTCTTTATGGAGAAAAGATTCTAGAAGACATTCTCCTCTTTGGAAGCTTATGCTAATTCTTTTGCACAATATAGGGGCAAGTTGGGGTTTCACCCTGGTGACGATTCTTCCTTGTCTTTATACTATGACCCTAGGTGTAAGGGATCCTCTCTATATGAAATGCTTGGGAGTAATTGTTTTACTTTATTTCACAAATCGGTGAATGCATCATTCAAGGATTTATTTCAAAATGGGGTTGTGAATATCCCTTCGAGCTTGCATCATTATCCATTGAGTGTTTTAACTTTTAAGGAATTTTTGCCAAAGCAATTTTCAAATATTATTCTGTGGGATGCTTTCTTAAATTCAAAAGTGATTCTTAATTCTATATTTGAACTGGTTCCATCGGTTAATTGGGCTAATGAGATTTGGTTCAAAGGCTTTGCTCTTAATTATGCATTGTTTTGTTGGATGGCCTATCTAAAAGGATTGAAAACCTTCGATGCTCTTGCTGCAAGAGGTTTGGGTGTGATTCATGTTTGTTTCTTTTGTAATATTGAAATGGAGTCCCACTCTCACTTATTCTTTGAATGCCAAGAATCTATGAGGCTTATTAAGAGGATTCTTCCCTGTGGTAATCTTATACTTATGCCTACCACTCTCACCCAATTACTAAGTGATGTAGGTGGCTTTCATCATAAAATTATTGCAAGGCTTTGTTACCTTATTATATTCGGTTACATGTATGGAAGAGAGGAACTCCAGTTTCCTCCCAATCATCAAATCCAATTGAATGGTTGGAAAATCATTATCGTTCTGCAGTGGCTTACAAGCTCAGGAGGTGGAAATTTCGAGAAAACTGGTCTGCTGATATTTTACATATTTTGCAATGCTGGAAAAATTCAGGTTAATCACCTTGGATCATGTTTCAGGACATTTCTGCTTCTAAGTTTTATTTTGTATTTATACAGGATAAGGGACAATGATGATCATAGTATGCAAAATGAACAGAGTCATTTGGATGCTATTTTTGTGAGTTCTTTTGGCGGCAACCGGGTTATCTTCAGTCATTGAAAACCTCTGGATGGCAGCTTCAACTCTCAGTTTTGGACCTCATCTTGCCTCTCTATCTAAGATTTTACTTGGTTTTGTGCTTAAGGATCTGAGTCCTTGATTTGATTTTATCCTTCTCACTGCTATATATCCTGTTTATTTTCTGTGTATTTTGTCCTTCGTTTTCATTCCCTTTTTAGGGGATCCTGTTTGTTTAAATTTGTATTTTCTATTATAATTGGAATGAAATTGAGCTAAGCCCTTAATTTTTCCAAAAAAAAAAAAAAGTATTAGATAAGTAAAAAAATCTAATTTTTGAGTATTAAATATATAAATGCATAAAAACTGTGTGATATGCATGTAAATCTTCTTTTATAATAATGATCTTCTTTCCTTCAACATTTCAAGAAATCCATTTTTAGAAAAATGTATGGTCAGAGAACTAACCATTGTAACAGTTTGCGGGTATCGTGTCCTCTGGATGGGTGTTGGGGCTCAGCTTGCTCGTGATGTTCCATTTTCTGTCATCTGCTGGTCCACTCTTGAGCCAATCAGGTTCTGCTCTTAACTCTTGATTACTCTATTCTCCTATCACCTTCCTGGTTTCTTTACTATTTTGTTAACTTAACCTTTAATAATTTGATGCACATTCTCCGCAAATCAGATCCGGAGAAGCTTACTTGGTCTAGTCGAGGAAGAAGACAGTCCAATTACCATTTTGGGGGCCAACTTTGCGGGCGGTTTTGTCGCCGGCAGCCTCGCTGCTACATGTCCTCTTGACGTCGCTAAAACTAGAAGACAGATAGAGGTATTTTGAAGAACTTATTGTATGTGGCATTCAGACCGTTCAGATTATTGTGTACATGTTGTGTATTATTGTGTACATCTGGCTAAATATGGAGCAGCTGTATACACAGATTGTTGTGTGCTCACTGCTCCTCTTGTACATAGTATTTGGAGTCTTGCATCCTGTTTTAAAAGCTTTTTTTAATGGTTTACTACTAATAATTAACTGATAGATTGTTAGTTGGATTTTAATCTTCACAATTATAACCTAAATTGAAAGAATTTTTAAGCTAAATAGAAATTGGCTCATCTACTGTCATCAAATTCTAAAATTTAAGCACTTTGCAGAAGGATCCGAATAGGGCACAGAGAAGCAGTACGTGGAGAACTCTATCGAATGTTTGGAGGTATGCATCTCAAATCTTCATTGTGCTAAATGCATCTGATTTATGAAAATTTTTTTTTTCTCTTTAAAAATCGTGTCATAGAATGGAGTTAATAAAAATCAAGTATTCTATCTCTTAAGCTTCCACTTTATTAAAACTAAATGTGGAACATGAACAGATTATTAGTTTATAATTTATGTCTCACAAAAAAATATATATTTTCAGTGTAGTTTGTGCTTGACTTTATATGATTTTAACCTGTCATCTTGAGCATGTGAGTATTAATTAGTCCAATTAAGGGACTCTTTGGCATCACTTTTATTTTTTATTTTTTGTTTATATTTATATTTATTTTATTTATATTTTGATTTCAAAATAAGACATATTTGATAGTAATTTTTATTTTTAAAAATACTCAAAATATCTAAAAGGTGTTGAGTGTTTTTGAAAATAATATTATTTATTTTTTAATATAAAAAATAAAAACACATCAAACAAATATATTCTTAAAAATAACGTAAAAATAAAAACAAAATTGATCCCAAACAATCCGCTAGGAGTCTTTAAAGTTATTGTCAGAACATTGTGTTTGAATCTTATTTATACAATAATAAAACTCCATCTTACATATTTAAGTAGAAAAAAATCTTGTCTTCTTGAGCCATATATACAGAGACAAAATCAGCATCAATTCTCAAGATGATAAATTTTATATATATAGGACCAAAGTAAATGACACAATTTTTTTAAAAAATTATAAAATTTAATGTGCTTAGATCCTCTGTAAGTATGTCTGTAAACAGAAGTTTAGAAATTATTTTTTTTGTCCGTATAGCTCAAGGAAATTTAGTTACTATACTTTTCATTCAGTGTTTTTCTATTTTTTACTATCATAATTTGTAAAAATTATATTTTCAACCACAATTTCTAGTATTTTTTCTTAAAAACTATTTTTTTAAACATTTTGGGAAAAGTAGGAAAAAGTTGTCCATATATTTGTTTTCTTTAGCCAAATAGACGTTTCTTCTCATTGACTATTTTTCTATCATAAAAAATAATTAAAAAGTTAACCTATAATTGTATTTCTATAATTTTGTTTACAGACAAATGGACCTTTCATTTCTAGCAGAGTCTATCAATAAAAAAAATGTGCATTTTCATAGAAAATTTTTATATATTTTCATATCTAACATTTAAATTTTAATATTATGTAGAAAACAATACAATTAGTCTTTTCATTAAAAAAATTAATATTTTTTAAATATTTAAAATAGATAAACATAAAATAATTAGGATGAGATTAGTAAGACAACAACAATAATATTACCGCAGGAGGGGTTGAAGGGATTGTTCAGGAGTTGGGCCTAGGGTTGGGCGGGCCGGCCCATCTGTCGAAATTGTTGCTTCCTTCTATGAGAAGGTCTGCACAGAAGACAAAAGCTCATCTGAAGTCATCACGTGATCTTAGCACACTCTTCTAATATTAAGTCAACTTTATTCTTACACAAGACTTGGTTAGATTGCAAGAGATAAGATAAATAAGTGAGAAAACTTCACTAATACAAGAAAAATTTATAAAGACTTGGACTTTACACATATTTAAAGTCACTCTCTTGGATGGTTATAAATGAGGAAGAAGGGGCCAATATATAGCTCTCCTTCCATGTCTAAGAACAATCTAGAATACACTACACATTACATATGTATGAAATTCTCTAGAATATTCCACATTGTTCCCCTTTACAAAGTAATATATTATATAATATTTTAGAGAGTTATGGAGCTCTCAAAATACTCTCGAAACATCTACACAATCTTCTTGAATAGTCTTGAAATATCCAAAATTTTAGAGAATTCTAAAGACTTTTAGAATATTATCAAAATATCTCAAATCTTTCAGAGGCTTTTAGAATCTTCTAGATAAGTCTAAACTTATGTAGAGCTCTCCAAAACTTTCTAATGTCGTATGACTCTATTTTGGAATGATCTTGGAGAATTCTTTCAAACCTCATGTCTCATATTTTGGATTTGATATTGCACTGTCAACCAGTAGGTCTTGAATTCAAGATTTTATATATACATTAAGTGTGTGCATTTACAATTAAATTTGCTCAAATGTGACCAAACAATCTAAAGTGAGTCTCCCTATTCTTATCTATCACTGGAGCTACTTTAATTTTTTCATAAATATATTTATTTCTCATTTTATCTTTAAGTGTAAAACCACTTATCCACTCGAGAACCCTCATCTTTGCAACACTTAATTTTATGCTTCTCTTTTATTGATCAACATTTAGTATTATACAGCATTGTAGGTCCACTATCATCTTATAAAATTTTCTCATAAGTTTAAATAGTACTTTTCTATCTCATAATAGGTCTGATCCATTCCTCCGCTTCAACCATCCAACTTTAATTCTACTAATGGCATCCCCATCGATCTATTTTCACCAACACTTTGAACAATAGAACATATATATTTAAAATATTCACCTTTTTTTAATGAATTGATCATCCATTATCACACCACTAGAACTTCTACAACAAAAAACACTCCATACATTCAATTTTAAATTTTAAATCTACTCAAATAAAAGCCCTTAGACTCTAATGTTGATCTCCCAGATTGAAATTTCTTGAACTCTCTCTCTCTCTCTCTCTCTCTCTCTAATCTTGTCAATATGAAAAATATCATTAATAAAAAGCATACACCAGGTACATCCTCCTGTAAATATCAAGTAAGAACACATAATTAAAGCAAAAAAAGATAGCAGCTTAAAGCTAATCCTTGATGTAATCCAACTAAAATGGGAAAATAACATTCTCAAAAATATCTTTAATGAAATAGCCATCAAATAGTATATAACTAGTAGGGATTCCTCCCCGAAACCTTTAGATTTTACTATCAAAACCAATCTGCGGCTAAATTTATGTAATAATTTTTCTACATAAGATAAAAATAATAACAAACTAATTTGGTAAACTTCTTACATTTAATAAAATTTAACATATCAAATCATGCCACACTAATACTCAATCATTTCATATTCTTAGATGCACCCAAAAATGATAGTAATAATAATAACACAGTTTAGGCCACCCCTACGAAAAAGACATCCCAGTGACACTTATATTATTCATGAATATATATATATATATATATATATATATATATATATATATATATATATATATATATATATATATAGAGAGAGAGAGAGAGAGAGAGAGAGAGAGAGAGAGAGGAGTCGGATCAAAATTAAAAAAAAGTAAAATCTGCTTTGGAACAAAATCGGTTTGAAAAAAATCTGGCTCGGCTCCAATGTTAGAGTGGATAGCTTTTGATAAGTAAATAGCAGTTGTATCCAAGAAACATCTGAGTACAAAATAAATTTTAGAACAATTGATTGTTATTAATGGAACTCTGCAAAATCTTCTAGTATAATATGAGGGACTAATTATAATCAGGGTTGTTCATTAGTTCATTTAAATTAAAATTTGAACTAAATCAATTATATTTTGGTTGGTTTGATTTGATTAATGTTATCATACTTCAGTTTTTATTACATACTAAAGGCTATTTGGATTTAGGTTTGTTACGTGCTAGAAAACCAGTTGCGGTAGAGTGAAAGTTTATGTCTTAGCCTTGTTGTGAAATCCAACACACACACACAGAAAACTCCAGAATTTTTACGTGAAAAACCTCGAAAAGAGGAAAAAACCACGGGGCCTAGCCCAGTAGAAATCTTCCACTATGTATTTATTTTGGAGTACAAGTTCTCCCGATAATGGGATTACATAATTGTACATGAGAAGGGCTAACAATGGGAATCTCAAAATCGACAACCATATAGTCGTTCAGTTGCGATTGCTAGTGGTAGCAGATGATAGTGAATAGCGTGGAATAGCCACTAATGATGAAGGTCATCATGATGGAGACCGACGGGGATTGACGACGGCGATCACGGTGGCGGTGGCAAGGCGGTGGTTGGTAACCAACGGGGGTGGTCGGCTACCGCCGAGTGGTGGCACGATTATGCCTGGAGGATTTTTGTTATGAATCCAATTCCTCCAAGGCCAAAAGCAAATCCAGAACTACACATCAAGAAAACAAAGAAGCCTGGCAGTTAATAATAACAGAAGTAATTACCCAAGACTCAAATAAGTAAGAAAACACAAAGAACAAGCAAGTAGTAACCTCCGTGAGAATTACCAAAAAGAATAAACTCTAATAAAATCAGTTAGATGTAACAGATTAAGAGGAGAGAAGGGTATAAAATAGAGGAAGACAGACAACCAGAAGGAATGAACAATTTATAGAAAGAAACTTAGCTCTTCAGTCTCCCTTTTTCTTCTCTTCTTCCTGCTCAGGTTCTTCTCGGTTTTCCTCACCGAAAACCACCGTCTTCCATCGGAGAATCCCTAGGATCTCCTCCGTATCCAGCCGCATCCCTCCTTCCTCTCGGGAGTTCTTCGACGACTCGAACAGTCGAAACAAAACAAAGCAAGAAGGAATTAAGGTTAGTATCATCAAGAACATCATCCAGAAGCGACCAAGCCAAGCAAAGGTTGATCAAATCTCGAGAATCACCGAAAATCAACATCTTAATCCACTATCTGTAATCAAGAACCGCTTGATCAAAGATCAGATCAGATAAGAATTAAGCAATCGGCGGCGTAAGAGCAATCAAAAGAAACTCAATCCGAGGGGCGATCCAACGGCTAATTACAAAACATCCAACGACTCGAAAACATCGGTTATTCCTTCCAATTTATCGGTAACTTCAGGGTTCCAAGCAAATCAGTGAGTCAACTCATTGGATCTAACTCAAACCTAGCTGGACAAACTCAATACAAGAATTAAGTTCGTATTATTGGTGCTCTTGTTGATTCACACCTACAACAATGGCAGACAACACAAAACAATGCCAAAACACTTGAAGAATGTGTTGCAGTTAAACAAAATAGAAGAGCAAATGACCTCAGTCACTATGGTATTGACTAAAATATCAAAAAGATTGACTGCCATAGAAAAAGATTGGAAAAACAACCTCAAATTCAGGTATGTGATGCATTCCCTTCAGAATTCTATTCTCCAAACAGACAACATACAAACACACCCATGTCAATACCTCTTAAAATAGATATGCCCAGATTTAATGGAAGACCCTGAGGATGGCTCTTTAAAGCAGAGCATTTTTTTAGTATTATAACTCCTCAGAGGATCAGAAATTTTTAATATCCTCAATATACATGGATGGACCTGCTTTGAGCTGGTATCAATGGATGCAAGTAAATAAACAATTGTATTCTTCAAAAGAACAAATTATGCAAAGATTTGGCCCTTCCCTCTGAGATTTAAGAGGAGAACTAGCTAAGCTGAAAAAACAGTGCAACATTTTTATAATGAATTTGAAGGCCTAGCTAACCAAATTTCAGACATTCCACATGAATTGCTACAAAACTGCTTTGAATCAGGGCTTAGACCGGCAATTAAAAAAAAAAGTAAGAGCCTAGCCTTCTTCCTTGCAGACATTTCAATTAAAGCTAATGGAAGAGTGTCGATGAAACAAAATGCATAGAAATAGTATAAATCAGCACACTTGATAAGTAAGCGAATATCGAGTGCTCCAATTACCTTACTGCGGCCTCCCACAAATGCCACTCAACGGTCAACATAAACGAAATATCAATTAATTTTGACAAAAATAGAAGGCGAGAAAAGAAGAGGCATATGCTTCAATTGTGATGAGAAGTACCATAGAGGGCATATCAGTAAGTCCAAGTTATTTGCATTAATGGCGGTCAATGATGACCGACATCAAGCGCAACATGATAATCAACGACAACCAATGGGTACAAGAAGAAATATTAGCAATAAGCTTCATGTATCAACCATTTAACCTAGGCTAAGAAAGCCTATCTATCAAGTATACATAATTATTAGCCACCTATATCTATATAGCTTAGTGTTTTCAGATAACACATCCTTACATAGCCTACTCTAGCACAGAATTACCAATAAGCTATTCCCTAATATAGAGTATAGCGCAACCCGGTCATTACATCTGACCTATCAATAGATGAGTCCAGTTTAGGTGAATTCCCAGAGCTACAACTACAATATCCACCTAGTGATAATCCATTCTGTCATGAGCATATGAGTAAACAAGTCTACAACAAGGGACAAAATTCCCATTCTTATTAATAGAAACCAGCAATCATTTGACAAAAGAATACTACTTCCAACAGAAAATCAAATTGCTACTTTCATAGTCAGTGGGAGGGCAAGTATTAACGAGAGAAATGAATTGAAAGCGAGAAGGCGGATGTTCATTTTGACCTTGAGGACAAGGTCGGTTTGAGGAGGAGTAGTGTTATGAATCCATTCCTCCAAGGCCAAAAGCAAATCGAGCGACACATCGAGAAAACAAAGAAGCGGCGGTTAATAATAGCAGTAATTACCAAGACTCGAGTAAGAAAACACAAAAGAACAGTAAGTAGTAACCTCACGTAGAATTACCAAAGCGAACAAACTCTAATAGAAATGTTAGATGTAGAAGGAGAGAAGTATAAAATAGAGGAAGAGATAACCGAAGGAATGAACAATTTACGAGAAACTTAGCTCTTCGCCTCCCTTTTTCTTCTTCTTCTGCCAGTTCTTCAGTTTTCCTCAGGAAACCACAGTCTTCCATCGAAGAATTTAGGATCTCCTGATCCACATCATTCCTTCCTCTGGGAGTTCTTCGACGACTAACAAATAAAACAAAACAAAGCAAGAAGGAATTAAGGTTAGTTTCATCGAACATCATCCCACCCAAGAAGCAAAAGCCAAGCAAAGGTCCAGATCAAATCTCAGAATCACACTGCGCAGAAATCAACATCTGTAATCCACTCATTCTTGTAAGAATCAAGAACCGCTTGATCAAAGATCGACCAGGGGCATATAAGATTCAAAGCAATGACGGCAAAGACACAATAAAAGAAACTCAATAGGCTCGATCCAACGCATAAAACACGCGATCCAACGACGCAGAAAGCATGATGAGGAACCCACCAACCCATTCCAGAAAGTAAACCGGGTTCAATTAACCCAGAAACAACATAATTTAGCAAAACAGATACATAACAATTTTCAAGCTTTAGAGTTCTCTCCTCTCTCTCTTGCTTGGCCTCCCTCATATGAGGAATGAGGGGCTATTTATAGATTGGAGGAATGACATCTCTATAAATATATACAAAATCCGAACCACTTCACCTCATCGGATGGCTTAAAATGATTCCTTTGATCAGTTGATGTATTTTAAGTATTTGAATGCCCAAATGAAGTCAGAATTGTGAGATCTTGGGCTTGTTAGATCTGGCTCGTCAAGACGCTTGATTTGACTATAAACACTCCATATTTTAGAGTTATTTAAGGATTTAACTAATATCTCAAAATTTTCAATGATATTTTAAGTGCTTGATCTCAACCAGTTTCAACTTCGGATCAACTTGCTTTTAACATCAAGATTCGTGCTTCGACTAGTAGAATTTTCAGGGTCATATCAAGGTATTGATTTGGCCAGAAAAAAAATATTCGGTTAAATACAAAATAAAAAATAGTTATTCTCCTTATAAATTTTTTGAATTAAACCTGTAAGCATTTATTTAATTTTTTTTTTCATCTCCATTACATATAAACAAAATCATTACTAAATAAAAATAGTTATTTAGTTTAGCTTCAAATCAAATTTTTTTAGAAAGACTAATCATAAAATATTAATTATTGCTCCTCACTCAAATCATTAAAAAATTAAGTTATGATCACATTTTGTTTGAAAATTTCGGCTGAATATTAATTTTTTTAAAACGGTTTGACTTTGAAAATATCATAACTATCACACCTTCACAAGAAATATATAGGAAAAAAATAATATTTCAGTAGGTATTTAAGGTTGTCTCCTAAAGTACTTCTACGTACATTAAGATATTAATGAAGAGACGAAAGAGATATATTAGATTTTAATAAAGAGTGTTAATTAGCGAAGTAAGCAAAGATTAGATTTCAAAACTTAAAAATATCATGCAACTAAATATCACCAATCCCGAAAGATTTTTCTTAGGGCTGCAACTAAGCCGTTCGTTAGTATCATGACTTCGGAGCCTTCTCTCTCTCTCTCTCTCTCTTACTAATGTGGCTTATTCAGAGCACATATTATATCTCATAGGCCGTTGCACGAAGTTTTCTTACTAAACCCCTTCAGTTTGTCCAAGTCAATGGCAATGCAAGTCAGCACTCCTAAAGAGCGAAGAGTCAGGCTTGGAGCTCGAATTTCTCGACACGTATTTTTTTTCTCCTCCTGTAGGCAGCGCTCTATTTCTTTTTAAACGCGTAAGACTCCGCACGTAATAATTTTTCCTTCTTCGAAAGAAGAGGCGAGGGTCTGCTACCTGGACTCACAGTGAAGAGTAATACTGTAAGTTTTCTTCCTTGAGATTTCATTTCCTCTCAACTTTGCTTATCATATTTCAGACAAAACATACTCATAGTGAGGAGTAATACTAAGTTATCTTTCTTGAGATTTTATATCTTCTCAACTTTCAGACAAAACATATTCGTAGTGAGGAGTAATACTGTTAAGTTTTCTTTCTTCAGATTTCATTTCTCCCAACTTTGCTCATCATGTTTCAGACAAAACACCTGCATTGTTGCCCGTTGTGTTCCTTTTTTCTTCAAATTTGTGTGAAGATTGCATTCTGATAGATATTGATGGCTTTGAAAGCTGAACTAAGCGATAGAACTTTGCATTGTTCGTTGGCTATTCTTTCCCCCAGTGATAGATGTCTTTAGTATTAGACTGATCCTACGTAATTTGTCAGTTAGTGTCTTTTAGTTTGATGGCTATCGTTCTTTATTTTATTTTAGATAAATTCATTTGATTAGGACGGTTTGGGATCATTTTCTGTTTCAGATTTTTTTTTTTTTTTTTTTGTGTTCTTATATGAATTAAAACTTTGATATCTTAACAGTATGCTAATTTTATTATTATTGGAAATTATATAAATCAATTTATACTATTGTGATGGTGAAGATAGAGGAGCAACCATGGTGAGGTGGTGACAGTGGTGTTGGGGACTTATAGTGAGGTGATGGTGGCGACCGATAAGATCAAAATGATAGCACAATAGAAGTCAAATACGAGGTTGCCGGTAATAAGGCTAACCAATGTGATGTCCAACGATTGAAAATTTGTGCTTCGAAAATAATATAAATATATATATTTTTTGAATATTTAGAAAAATAATTTGATTTATTTTCAAAATTATAAAATAAATTACTTAGAAAATGCCAACCATTAATATTTCTAAAAATTTAAAATAATAACGAAAAAAAATCTAATAGGTCTAAAAATTTTTATCTGTAAGATTTTAATTTATCTTCGTTCTAAGTACAATCTTCCCAATTATTCTATCGACTTATCATAATAGTGTGTGAGACGACGAGCACATTAGGGAGGCCAGATTCGGCATTGGGCGCTGAGGAGCGGCCGAGGTGAGAGTTCTGCGAGAGAGGGATGGAGCGGAGAAGAAGCAGGAGATTGTGATGGCATGAACTTGGGGGATGGATAGTATGGCTGGGTGGTCGTGCGATGGAGGACCGAGCGGCTATAGGGCTGAGAGTCCAGACCACCAGAGGGAGAGCTACCATGGGAGGTGCTGTGCAGGGATTCGAGCGGAGCAGAGGGAAGGTGATGGGGTGGCGGGATGAGGGTTGGGTTGCTGGTGAGAGGAGGCTTTCGAGAGAATGGCGGAGGGGAGAGAGGGTCGCTTGACTTTACGTGCTGGAATCGGGAGAGGGAGGAAAGTCATGTGGTGCATGGAGAGGCGTTGAGCTGCACATGGAGACGAGAAAATATTACGTCCGGAGTCCGCACGTAGCTTTACGTGCGGACTCCAATCCACGGATGATGCGTGTCCCGCTTTTTTCAGTTTTAGATTAATGAGCTAAAGATAACGACGGCAAAGACATTTTTCTGACCGCCCGTAACGCGTCGATGGCGTATTAACGATTTGACAGAATACATTTCCCTGCCCGACCCGCCTGCGTTCAAAAGCGGGAGAAGAAGAACGGAAACATTACCGTCGACATTCCTCGCCATAAGTCAGCTTTAGGGCTTTCTTCGACGGGATTTTTTCACTTAGCTCCATTGACACCGGACGTCGCTCGATATAAAGCAAATCATAAATTGAGATATTAGGTGACTACATGAGGTATTTACATGCATTCCCGAACTTGAATGAATTTAGGGTTTACTCGTTTTCTCACTCTAGTGAAAGATTGGTTGTTTTTATATGTTTTATCAGACTCTCTTTCTCTGAGGGTACAACTTTAAGGCTCTTTTACCGTTTTCTTATCGCTTTCTTGAGATTATGTTCATTATATTCAAATGGAAGCATTTGATGGCGCTTTGATGATTTTGGGTGGGTTTAGTGCATCAGACTGTGTACCTCTTTGGAGGGTACAGATCATTTTTGACCTTTTTTTCCAGTTTATTTTGTCAACGCCTTATGATTATGTATAGGGCATTGCAATGGAAGCATTTGGAGGAAGTTTGGATAAATTCTGGGTGGTATTTTGCCAGACTCAGTGTACCTCTTTGGAGGTACATATCATTTTGACCTTTTTTTCCAGCTTTTGCCAACTCCTTATGATTATGTTTAGGGCATTGAAAAGGAAGCATTTGATGGCGATTTTAGGTGGGTATTTTGCATCAGACTGTACCTCTTTTGAGGGTACGATCATTTTGACCTTTTTTTTTGCGCTTTATTTTGCCAACTTCTTATGATTATGTATATCAGCAATGGAAGCATTTGGAGGAAGTTTGGATAAATTGGTGGTATTTGCATTACTGTACCTCTTTGAGGGTACAGATCATTTTGACCTTTTTTTCCTAGTTCTTTTGGCAACTCATGATTATGTTTAGGGCATTGCAAAGGAAGTATTTGATGGCAGTTTGGGTGATTTTGGGTATTTTGCATCTGTACCCTATGTACCTCTTTGGAGGGTACAGATCATTTTTGACCTTTTTTTGCAGTTTATTTTGCCAACTTCTTATGATTATGTATAGGGCATTGCAATGGAAGCATTTGGAGGAAGTTTGGATAAATTCTGGGTGGTATTTTGCATCTGTACTATGTGTACCTCTTTGGAGGGTACAGATCATTTTTGACCTTTTTTTTCCAGTTTTTTTGCCAACTCCTTATGATTATGTTTAGGGCATTGCAAAAGAAGCATTTGATGGCAGTTTGGGTGATTTTGGGTGGGTATTTTACATCTGTACTCTGTGTACCTCTTTGGAGGGTACAGATCAATTTTGACCTTTTTTGCAGTTTATTTTGCCAACTTCATGATTATGTATAGATCATAATGCAAGCATTTGGAGGAAGTTTGGATAAATTTGGTATTTTGTATTCAGACTGTGTACCCCTTTGGAGGGTACAGATCATTTTTGACAGTTTTTTCCCAGTTTATTTTGACAACTTCTTATGATTATATTTAGTGCATTACAAAGGCAGCATTTGATGGCAGTTTGGGTGGTTTTGGGTGGGTTGCATCAGTACTGTGTACCTCTTGAGGGTCTGACCATTTTGATAATTTTTTTTGCTTTATTTTGCCAACTTCTTATGATTATATTTAGGGCATTACAAAGGAAGCATTTGATGGCGTTTGGATAAATTTCGGTGATATTTTGATTCAGTACTGTACCCCTTTGAGAGATCATTTTTGACAGTTTTTTCCCAGTTTATTTTGCCAACTTCTTATGATTATATTTATGGCATTCCAAAGGAAGCATTTGATGACAGTTTGGGTGGTTTTGGGTGGGTTTAGTGCATCTGTACTCTGTGTACCTCTTTGGAGGGTACAGACCATTTTTGATAGTTTTTTTCAGTTTATTTTGCCAACTTCATTATTGCAGCAAGCATTTGATGTTTGGATAAATTGGGTGGTATTTTACATCTCAGACTGTACACCTTTGGAGGGTACAGACCATTTTTGACCTAATTACTTGTCTTTTTGAAGTTTATCATGTCTAGAAAAAGGATAACTTCAAGGTGCAGGCCTACCACTGTGAGAAATGTGTTCAATAGTATTACAAAGACGCTCGATGAAGCGACATTTAAAGAGGCTTCATCTCCATCATTTATTAGACTACACGGTATTAAGCAAGACTCAGTTACCATTACATCGATCCTGTCTTGCTGGGACATAAAAAAGCAAGCTTTCTTGCTGGGTGGGTAGTACATTCCTTTCACCCCTGATGAAGTTGCATTGATGATAGGGATGCCAAATAGAGGGGAGAAGGTTGTATGGAAGAAATCCCCGCTATCGCTGTTCAGTTCATCGGACTACAAGAATCAGCTTGAGAATTGATGGCTCATTGCGCAAAGATATTGTTGTATATACATTTTCTTGTCAAATCTATTTTTGTATATCACAATTCTGTGGTGGCATCGAATTGATTGCTTACTGATGATATAGATAGATTTCCGAGTACAATCAAGGTGATGCCATTTGGGACTTTCTAGTATCCCAATTTGATGTTATTGCATCAAGATTCGATTGAGACCGGTTTGACATGGCTTTGTCACTCTTCGATGGTATATTTTATATCTCCATTCTGTGAAATATAATGTCTTGAAGTTTACTGTTTAATATATTCATTGTAGATATAGGCGGCTGAGAACATAAGCATCATAAGCCCGTATCGAACCGCAAAGCCAATGATGCGCGATGGGCTAAAATAGAGTTTCCAAAAATGCTTTCACCGGTTTGGGAGGGCCGGTGACATATAATAATATCACTTAGTTCATATAAGAATGTATTTATTTATGTTGTATGTCTTCAAAATTTTTATTCTTTTACCATTTACGCCTTTCATTCGAGGACTTATTGGACACTCCTGGTTGGGCATATTAAGTCAGAGGCCTGATATTTTTATGACTCATTGCCCAAACCCACCCATAAGAGCATTCTTCCTGATATTGTAAGAACTGTTTTCAAATTTGGTTCTTCTTAAATATTTTTTTTTCCCGGTCCAACTTAATGAGATTTTGTTCTGGCTATTTAGATCAAATTACTTGTTGAAGATGCTGGGCAGGCTTTTACGAGCGATCCGAGAAAATGGCCAATCGACATAGTGAGTGGGGTACCAGTCCAAGAAAATAGTGTCGAGTGTGGAATGTTTGTCTGCAAATACATGGAGGCGAATCGTGAAACCTCAGTGGATTGGGTAGACCAACAGATTGGCCAAAGAAAATGAATATATTTAGGGCTGAGTTCGCTTACGCTACATTTTGTTTGGGACTTAAAAATCCAAAGTGAGAATAATATTATTTTGTTTGATATAGGATTTTGTTCCTGCAATCTGATCAGTGAAGCTCCCAAAGCTAAATCCAAGAGCTTTTCTTTAAGTAGTGTGAAGAGATCAATGGGAGGGAACTCATCCTCTCTCTACTGTTCCTGCTTCAGCTTCTCCTCAGGCAAGTCACACAACAGAGAAGAAGAAGATGACTGGGAATGGAGGTGAACAAGTTTAATAGCTGTTAGTTTCAGTGTTTGATTCCTCTGTTCTATGATTTAGTGTGTTTTCTTACCTTCTTCCTTCACTCAGCTAGCTTCTTGTGTGCTGTCCTCCTTGTTTAATAATATGTACTTGTGGAATTGATAAAGAATGCAATAAAGAGTGATTTCCTTGCCATAAAGAGTGATTCTGCATTGTATATTTTTCTTGAATATTGAGCATTTCCTTGACATAAAGAGTGATTCTGCATTGTATATTTCCACATATGATATGGATCTATTTATATTTGAGAGTGATGATTGATAATTCTCAGGTTCAGTTCCTATAAGATGGATCTATAAAAATTACCTTTCAAAATAAAAGCGAACACTGATTCAGAAGATCAAATATTCAGAGTCACTGAAGTACCCTTTGAATGAATGCTTAGATTTTTCGCTCCTGGAAATGGCTCTGTTGTTTGTTTTATGATTAATGACTGTTAAATATATTCAGTTGATATGCGGTGTAGTTATATCTGTGATGATTTAATTAAGTATTGTGGTTTGTTGCACCTATATATATTTTTAATATTTCTGATTGTGAGCTAAATGTTGATTAGTAGTTCTATTTATTAGGGTAGATTGTTGCTTAGTTGTGCTTAAATATGTCGAAGTTTTTTCTCACTTTGAACATATTTATCGTGAATTTATGTGGTGTCACATTAGGGTTGATATTGATTGTGATGATAATGATTAATACATTATGGAGTGGGGCTTTTTTCTTGAGTTAAATCAAAATCGAAATCATTGAGTTGAACAATTATATAAATTTCTGTGATGCTTTTATGAATCTATTCGAATTTAACAAAACTTCATTTTATGGTAACTCGAAATATTGAGAAAGTCCTCCCTATAAAAGTGATAATGCCTTATTATTTGTTTTTATTACAATAATGCTAAAACAATGAATTTCTATTATTCATGTGCATATATATTTTAAATTTTAGATATTAGTTTAATGATTTAAATTAGTTGGCAAAATTCCACCCAGAAATCACCCAAACTTCCTCCAAATGCTTCCATTGCAATGCCCTATACATAATCATAAGAAGTTGGCAAAATAAACTGCAAAAAAAAGGTCAAAATGATCTCACTCCAAAGAGGTACAGAGTACAGATGTAAAATACCACACAGAAACCACCCAAACTTCCTCCAAATGCTTCCATTATAATGCCCTAAACATAATCATAAGAAATTGCAAAAAACTAGAAAAAAATTTAAAAGATTTGTACCTCCAAAGAGGTACACGAGTAATGATGCAAAACCCACCCAAAATCCATCCACAAATCTCCAAATGCTTTGCAATGCCCTAAACATAATCATAAGAGTTGGCAAAATAAAGAAAAAATCTATCAAAATGATCTTACCTCCAAAGAGGTACACATGATGCAAAAATACCAAATCCATCTAAACAATCTCCAAATGCTTCCATATAATGCCCTAAACATAATCATAAGGAGTTGCAAAAAAATTGAAAAAATCTATCAAAAATGGTCTGTACCCTCCAAAGAGGTACACAGAGTACAGATGCAAAATACCACCCAAAATCCATCCAAACAATCTCCAAATGCTTCCATTATAATGCCCTAAACATAATCATAAGGAGTTGACAAAAAAAAACTGAAAAAAATCTGTCAAAAATGGTCTGTACCCTCCAAAGAGGTACACAGAGTACAGATGCAAAAACCCACCCAAAATCCATCCACACACCTCCAAATCTTGCAAACATAATCATAAGGAGTTGGCAAAATAAACTAAAAAATCAAAAATGGTGTACCTCCAAAGAGGTACACAATGCATAAAATACCACCCAAAATCCATCCAAACAATCTCCAAATTCTTCCATTATAATGCCCTAAACATAATCATAAGGAGTTGACAAAAAAAATTGAAAAAAATCTGTCAAAAATGGTCTGTACCCTCCAAAGAGGTACACAGAGTACAGATGCAAAAAACCCACCCAAAATCCATCCAAACAATCTCCAAATGCTGCCTTTGCAATGCCCTAAACATAATCATAAGGAGTTGGCAAAATAAACGAAAAAATCTAATTCCTCCAAAGAGGTACACAGAGTACAGATGCAAAATACCACCCAAAATCCATCCAAATAATCTCCAAATGCTTCCATTATAATGCCCTAAACATAATCATAAGGAGTTGACAAAAAAACTGAAAAAATCAAAAATGGTCTGTACCCTCCAAAGAGGTACACGAGTACATGCAAAAAAACCACCCAAAATCCATCCAAACAATCTCCAAATGCTTTGCAATGCCTAAACATAATCATAAGGAGTTGGCAAAATAAACTGAAAAAATCTAAAAATGGTCTCACTCCAAAGAGGTACACAGTACGATGCAAAGATACCACCCAATATCCATCTCCAAATGCTTCCAATGCCCTAAACATAATCATAAGGAGTTGATAAAAAACTGAAAAAATCTCAAAATGGTTCAATTCTCCAAAGAGGTACACAGAGTACAGATGCAAAAACCCACCCAAAATCCATCCAAACAATCTCCAAATGCTGCCTTTGCAATGCCCTAAACATAATCATAAGGAGTTGGCAAAATAAACTGAAAAAAAAAAAATGGTCTGTACATACCCTCCAAAGAGGTACACAGATGCAAAAACCCAAAATTACCTAAACTTCTATCAAATGCTTCCTTTGGAGTGCCCTAAACATAAGTATAAGAAGTAGGCAAAACCACCCAGAAGTCATCCAAATAGCTTTCAAATTGGCTAAACAAGAATGTAATGAATATTATTTCTAGTATCAGGCAAAGTAAATAGAAAAAAAGGCAATAAACGATCTATTATTTATTGCACATATTTATTGGTACAGTCCAATGATTACAATAGGGATTAACTCAATCACTATTGCTTAAAGAGCTACAAATAGACCTGTGTCAAAATCTCCTAGCTAAATACAGTCAAAACAGGATAATGTCATGCATCAAAATGTTTTTCTAAAATAATATCCATCATCAGCTTAGTGTACCCTTCAGCCGATTGATTGATTGTGGAGCTCGAGATAAATTCCTGCATGTAGAACATCATATTAGTTGATACTTTCTTACGCATGGATGTGTGATAAAATCAAAAAATACCGCATAACAGAAAGGTGATGCAACTTGTGAGGAAACACGTTCAGCAATGCTATCAGACTGTACTTTGGTTTCTGCAACAAAAAAAAGTAGAAGGGTTTGAAGATTAACAACAATATTTAAAATACCAAAAAATAATACTAGTAGAAAATTACTCTGGCTTTTGGATCTCTCCCAATATCCCTTAAGCCTAGAGTTGAAACACCCTTTTGACGTTGCGGATCTTTTAAGATGTCTTTTCCTTATCTTTCATGGTTGACTTCTTCTTCGCTTTGTCGGAGGAGAATTCCCACTTATTATAGAGTCGACATCATCATATAGTTTTTTAGGGATCTAAGCATATAGTCCTCAGCTCTTTTATTGCCCTGTGCCTTGACGCTTATTTGATATGCATATCGACTTATGGTTGAAAATAATGCGAAGCATTTCCATCTCTTGCCACATCTCTTAATTTTGTATGCACTATCAAGTAAATATCCCTCTTGCTCTGTAGACCATCGCAGAAGATACTTGTCATGCACAACATCTTCATGACTAAGAACTTATCTGATGGGCAAGTAATCCCATCATTTCAAATTTTTTTGCAAGTACAAGTTACTTAGGGTAGTCCTCGAAATGCAGTCCATGCTTTGGATGCATTTTATTCTCTAAGTTTCTCACCAAATACTCCATGTGTCTTCATCGACTTAGTTCTTAGATGGGCCTCCAACTCCATGCAAAATTCCTCTTCAAACATAGTGTAAACCTTTCTTGTATAAAACATATATTGTTTTAGAATTGGGTGGTCTTAACAAGAAATTATGAAGTCTTCGTCATGTTCATTCAGGCCATGTCTCCATAACCTTTTCCAACCCCAAACAATCTGAGCGAACTTGTTGGTTTAGATATTCCATGACATACATTGTTCGTGGACTCACTACATTGAGTTAGATTACATGCGAGTGTGTCCTTCGAATCAATGGACCACTTGGATCTAATCTTATAAAGCTCAGATGACCAAGCATGATCATGTAAATTACCTTCTTCTAGCATGCGAGAAGCCTCTTTAAACTCTTCCTCTAAGTCACACTTACTCATGCATTTATAAAATAACCCTTACTTATCTTATTACTATTAAAGCAATGAATCTTGGAAGGAGCTTTCTTTGAAATATGCCATTGGCCTATGATGATGAGTATGTACAATTTCAATAGCTCTCGCCAGCGATCTTGATCGGTGAATATTGTTATAGGATGTCTCATTCATAAATAAGAAATGTTTGGAATAGCCATGAGAATGACTCAATTGTCTCTTCTGATAAAAATACTCCAAATAATATATTTTGCCAGTGATGATTCACTCCAACAAGAGGAGCACAAACAAGATTATATTTATTGTGTCGATAGCTTGTATCAAAATTATCATATCCCCAAAATAATCATATTCTATCTGACATGCCATTACTAAAAAAAAACTTACTAAGCGATCCATCACTTGCATCCCATGCAAACATCCCATCTGTTGCTTACCTTTCCTTAAACAACTGTATTAATGCATTACTGTCACCATTCGCAATCCTTGATCTTTTCTCTTTCTGAATAAAATTGAAAGCATCTCTTTTTTGTGAATATTCTACCGCCAACTTCCTCGGTTAGATAGGTGAATGCATCGGTTGCTCTAATCGCTCTATCATTGTCTTCAACCGGACGCCTTCTCATAGCTAATGCATCCATTGATAGAAGATGTAGGTCGTGAGCTCGCCAAAGAATGATTATGACTTTCACGTATGTTTTTAATCATAATTCCCCTCCATCAGAGAATCTAATCATGGACAACCGTTCTTGTATCAACTTTCTAGAATTTTGTTAAGCTATTTAGACTGGTAGACTTCTTCCGACCAGCTTTTGCACATAGAAAATCTTTTGATTTCAATTTCTTTGAGTTTGGCCAATAACTAGTATGGTCCTTCGCTAAAGCCAATTTGATGTGCATAGTCATCACGATGCATATGCCTCCATTTCATTACGAGCAGTGGTGCCAAGAGTTTTCTAAATTTGGGTCATTGATTGCATTTACCTGGCCAAACAGATACAAAAATATATTAGAAAATATAGATGCAAAATATCCAAACTTCCTTGAAATGCTTCCATTATAATTCCTAAACATAATCATAAGGAATTGACAAAAAATGCAAAAAGGTCAAAATTATCGTACCCTCCAAAGAGTACAGTCGAGATGCAAAATACCACCAAAATCACCCAAGCGCCATCAAATGCTTCCTTTGGAATTCCCTAAACATAATCATAAGAAGTTGGCAAAATAAATTGGAAAAAAATTGTCTAAAATGGTGTGTACCCTCCAAAGAGGTACACAAATTACAGATGTAAAATACCACCCAGAATCCATCCAAACAATCTCCAAATGCTTCCATTATAATGCAAACATAATCATAAGTTGACAAAAAAAAGCGCAAAAGGTCAAAAATGATGTACCCTCCAAAGAGGTACATAAGTACAAATGCAAAATACCCAAAACCACCAATCAAATGCTTCCTTTGGAATTCCTAAACATAATCATAAATTGGCAAAAAAAAACTAGAAAAAACTATCAAAAAAATGGTACCCTCAAGAGGTACAGTCTGAATGCACTAAACCCCAATCACCAAAGCCATCAAATGCTTCCTTTATAATGCCATAATCAGAAGTTGGTAAAATAAAGCGAAAAAAATTGTCAAAATGGTGTACCCTCAAAGAGGTACCGAGTACTGAATGTAAAATACACCCAAAACCATCCAAAGCGCCTCCAAATGCTTCCTTTGGAATTCCCTAAATATAATCATTAGAAAAAAAAACGGAAAAAAGCCAAAATTGTCAACCCTCAAAGAGGTACACTGAGTCTAAAATCACCCAAAATCCATCTGTCTCAAATGATTCCTTTGGAATGCCCAAACATAATCATAAGGAATTGACAAAAAAAATTGCAAAAAAGGTCAAAATAATCACGTACCCTCAAAGAGGTTCTGAGATGTAAATACCCAAAATTTATCAAACTTCCTCAAATGCTTCCATTGCAATGCCTATACATAATCATAAGGCGTTGACAAAATGTGGAAAAAAAGGTCAAAAATGGTCTATACCCTCAAAAGGTACCGAGTCTGGCACTAAACCCCGAAACCACCCAAGCCATCAAATGCTTCCTTTTGTAACAAACATAATCATAAGAAGTTGGCAAAATAAAGCTGAAAAAAAAAAGCATCAAAATGGTCTATACCCTCCAAAGAGGTACAGTCTGGTAAAATACCCACCCAAAATCACCCCACCTCAAATGCTTCCTTTGGAATTCACTAAACATAATCATAAAATTGGCAAAAAAAAGCGGAAAAAAAATTCAAAATGTCTGCTCCAAAGAGGTACACAGTAAATCTGATCAAATACCACCCAAAATCCGCGCCAAAATGATTCCTTTGGAATGCCAAACAAACATAATCATGGAATTGACAAAAAAAAGCGCAAAAAAAGGTCAAAATTATCTACCCTCAAAGAGGTACAGTCTGAGTACTGAAATACCCACAAAATCCACCGCCATCAAATGCTTCCTTTGGAATACCCTAAACATAATCATAAGAAGTTGGCAAAATAAACGGAAAAACTATCAAAATGGTCGTACCCTCAAAGAGGTACCTGATCTGAGATACAAAATACCAGAAACCACCCAAGCGCCATCATATGATTCCTTTGAATGCATAATCATAAGGAATTGACAAAAAAAACTTCAAAAAAAAGGTCAAAAATGATCTGTTTTGTATTTAATACATCACTAACAAACCGTAGAAAAAATGCACGAGAAGCATTACCGATGAATTTCTATTTAATACATTCTCAGCTAAAATGGTTATTATTTCCTCAACGTTCTCCATCTTCATGGTTCTTTTATAAAAAGAAAATGAGATTTTCTATTTCTCTTATGAGCTCATTTTGCCTGGAAAAAACTAACCCTAAACCCTAAATAAATCTATATATTTCTTTTAAATTCCTCCAGCATTCCAACGCAACTTGGCGGGTCGGGGAGAAATGTATTTCTGGCCGTCCGTTAATACACCATCGGCGTTCTGGTAGCGGGCGAAAATGTCTTTCTAGCCGTCCGTTATCTTCGCCGTTTATCGCTAAACGGGAAAAAAAAAAGCGGGACACGCGTCGTTATGGATTGGAGTCCGCACGTAAAGCTACGTCGGACTCAGTATAATATTTTCTCCATGGAGAAGGGGACAAGAGTAAGTGTCTCGTCGGATGGGAGAAAATGAAGAGTAGTGGTTTTCTATTTATTTTTTTATTTTTATAATAATTTATCTTTTAATAAAAAATAAGGGACAAGAGAAGAGAATTTGATGAGTATATATATATATATATATATATATATATATATATATATATATATATATATATATATATATATATATATATATATATATATATATATATATATATATATATATAACTTTCTATGTATGAAAATAAGCATTTAACTTAAAAAAAATAAATGATAGTAATTTTTTTGATGTAATATTAAAAGTTTAAATACTATTTATATAGATATTAAAGTTTAACTATTAGTGTGTAGATAAATAAGAATTGTGTGATATGTATATAAATCATCATATTTTTTATAAGATTTATCATTTATGCATTTCTAATTTCGTGATGCCTTCGCTTATGGGTGAATTTTATGAATTTCTTTGTTTGAAGATTGGTGTAACATGAGTCTTTATTTTGGGCAATTTTGATATTATGGATACATCAAAGTAGTCTATTTTATGATTAGAAGCCATCCAAGCAATTTCAATGTCAATCATGATGTCTCGAATTCGATTTGTGCATAGTCATATTTGTAATATATGGTTTGCACTATACTTGCTTGAATTGACATTGGGAGGTTTATTTTAGACGATTTTGATGTTTAGGAGATATTAGTATGGTCAGTTTGGTGAACAAAGGATTTATAGGTAGCATCGATGTGGTTGTGGCAATTTGGGTTTGGTACGTACAATATTACATCTATACAATATCACATTCATTATTCATTGATTATTTCACAATTAATGAATTTGATTTATAAAATAGATATGAGGTCAACACAATGCTAATGCTCATTGATACCATAAAGGTCATGACCTACCATTACTAACAAATGTAACACCCTTTATATCTAATAAGGTCGACACATGCTATTAATACTAGTGTCGATGCTCACCAAAACCAATATGATGGTCGCTTACCTCACCAATAATGTTTATTCTTATTATCGCTAATAGTGATATGCATGAAATTGACATCAATGCTAACCTAATCGACATTAAACTTAACACCAGCATCAATATCTAATGTTAACACTAACATTAACACTAATATCAATTATTACCAATGTTAATAGCTAACATATGATGTCCATACTAGATGTAGACATCCATCAAAACCAATAAAGTCATTGTCAACTATCCTTAATAACACGATTGTCATTGCTAACAAAATCAATACATATCATGGTCTCAAATTTGGAATAGGGTAAATAAAATCAAATAAAAAAAATTAGATCTTCCTATTAAGAATATTATTAATCTTAGATGAATCAATTTTATCAAAACAATCATAATTCTCTAAATTATTAAAATATCCTTGAATTTTTTTTTTAAAATAATGAGAATTCAATCACTTAAATAGCCTTCTCATAAGCCTAATATAACTCTAGACTAGTTTTGAGGCATTTGAATTAAGATTGGATTATAATCATAGCAATGCTAACTTCTTATATGGATATTAATGTCAATGCCTAATATTGATATTTCGACCTCATCCAATGCTAATAAATTTGATGCATGTCATTGATATAAATACTAATATTTATCAACTTTAAAAGTTCATCATATTCTATTATAATAATATTAATGTTCACTATTACAATAATGCTGACACATGCCATCAACTTTAACATTAATGTCTGTCAATGCCAATTGTGATAGTCTAATTTTGAGTCGTAGGGACACCACACAAATCTTTAGGGGTATTTATTAAAATAATCAACTAATATTAATGATATATTATCTCAAAAGACAGAAACATTATCTTACAATGAACTCAATCACTTAATAAGGACTCCTAACAGATAAGTACATATATACCAAGATATTTCTTTTTTACTTTACATAAATAAGTAAAGTAGAGTTATTTTATGTTGTGTTCTTTAGTACCCTATGAAAGCAATTTCCATAGTTAATTACATCCCAAAATGAGAATTTTCTAAGAACACTCCGATTAAAGTATTTAACTAATGTCTCCAAAGATTTCAAAGGTAGATAATCAAAGAATTTGTCATTTTAGAAAGCAATCGGAAGAGCTTAAATATAAAGAGTTCTTAGCGATTGTAATAAGTAAGAAAAGTAATACATATGATACTAGAAATCTAGTGCTTCAATCTACCATATAGTAAGGCTTTATATTTTGAAGAGAGAAAATTACTTATTTGAGTTAAAATTTTATTAGAATGCTACGATTTAAATTAAAAAAATATAAGATTATGAAAATGCTTAAGAGGTGAGGACTTATACTCGTAGCAAAAAAGAAAACGAAGCCTCGAACCTATATCTAGAGTGCTCACAAGCTAAAAGCTCGACCTAATTCTTCTGGGAATATAATGTATTGATTTATTTACACTAGGGAGAGTGGACTGATCTCAACTCTTCTGGACTTACAACCACTTGGAATGGCGGCTAGCTAACGCCTTCTATAATTTTAAAATCATGTGGGCCAATCATATGTAAATACAAGATAGCTAGACTATTGTTAATTAGAAAAAAAGTCTAAAATCTTAAACTCACTCTCTAAGAGACTATACATGATTGTGTAAATTATGACCTAAATTAATGTAATAAAATTTACATTTTTATTTCATTTTGACTCATCATTTTGGGCTCAAGCTTGAGAATTTATGTCTAAAATCATGATGAAAGTAGATTATGGGCTAAATTAAATAGAATGGGTGTTTTCCATTATAAAGGACTTATCACGGTTAAGCTGTATCTTATCATGCAAGAGAGATCCCTATCTTCAAGAGTGAGACAATATGCATATGCATGATGTGTTAAAAATAACATCCAACTAAGAGGTTACTAAATCTTTATTATCTTGATTAAGAGTTTATGTTTTAAGATAAGATTATTGCTTGATTAAATTTTAATTAAGATTATTAATGAAGGTATAAGTTTTAATTTTATTTTAAAGAGCCTATCGTATCCATGTCACACATCAAATATACACACTCTATGAAAGATATGTCACTTATATTATGCAATGTAAACACAACAATCAAATATTTGAATTTTGTAAAAGAATAAAAGGTCGTGACGACTACGGTACACAAAAAGAAAAATAAATTGGGTAGTGAGCTCAACCCTTATATAACAAATTATAATTAAAATCATAATAAAAGAAAAGGATATGGGGTCTTCAATTATTATTTATCTTTACTTCTTGGGTTTAAATACTCTAAGCTTCACAAGACATTTTTTAGGTCTATGTCTTATAGCCACTACTCATCCTAAACCTCATAGCATTAATCCTAGTCCTATTGTAAAATTATATTTTTATATAAATGAAAATGCTAACTACACCTACAAAATAGAGATTGGTATAACACACATTAATTGTATTTCATCCACTTGGACTTAGCACCTTGCCCATGAGTAACTAAGCCCACTTGTCATAATGGATCATGCTTAGGGACTTAACAACACCTGCAAACAAAAAGCATTTTTATATTATTATTATTATAATGATCCTTTAAGCATGATCCCATGCAGAAAATATCATTAATCTGATATTGTCATAACATCCAGGCTACACATAAATAATCTTAACATCTAGTCTAAAATAATACATCATAATAATTATCGACCTAACCTAACACTAGGATTGGTGACTTAATATTCTAATGTGTGTGCAAAAGTCAAGTGTGGCATATCTTAATTGGACATTAGAGTTAGATTTTCTAATAACTGAACGTTTAAATCCTTTATTAAGGTAGGTTATTCTTCAGATTATTTAAAGTTTAAATAAGATTTTAAATCATATGCTTTTTTTATTATTTGTTCTTTAATTGTAATTTAACATTAAAGAAAAGAAAGAGAGTTGATTCTCTTTAATCTCTATCTTAATCCTAAAGAATAAATCTTTATGACTTTTAAGCCTTTTAATGAAACCTTTATGAATTTTAATTAAACATGTATTTGGATTTGACTTAATGAACCTTATGTAAACATGAAAGACATCTTAAGATCAATGGAGCCAAATCATAATCAAATGAGCAATGTTTTGTTTTATATATATCTGAACACACTTGAAGTATGAATATGCATGAATTTGGAGTTTCACTTCATATTTATACACATGTATATATGTATAAGAAAACTATAAAAGTGTGTGTTTTTTGTTAACCAAGAAATTGAGATTATCTAGAACTCATCCTACTTAAAGCCTCTGTTTCTAATGTCCACAATATACTTACAGCCCAAATACACACAAACATGATAGCAATACGTAAAGATAAACTCATGAAAAGTCATAAGTTGTTATCCTTTTAAGCATGAAAGATAAATAAACTTTACTTTATTTTGTCATTTATAATTAAAACCAAATAAAAAAAGCTTATATTTAAATTATTTAATTAATAATTAACAGATGATTATTGAGTAGAGAGAAAAAATAAATTGAGATTAGTGATAATAGCCACTATATATATATATATATATATATATATATATATATATATATACCTTTTTACATAATGCAATTAGATGCAACATATTCTTTTTAAATTTAAAATATGAGTGTATGGAGCATATGGCATGCAAATTTATGATAATTGAAGCAAAATAATTATACATTGTCAAATGATATATTTGGCTTCATTGAAACTTAAGAACAATCATGTTAAATAAATATAACTTAAGCCTAATCAAAGTCTTTTTAGGATTTTTAATTTTTAAGATTATGAGTTATTTAATCCTAAAGAGGAGAAGTGAAAGTCAATGTTCAATCCATCTCCATACTTATTTATTAATAAATTTAAATAGAAATTGAGTATCTTATATGAATTAATTAAGCATGGCCCATTAATAATCCATTTAATTACTCTCCCAATAGAAAATTCTTTAATTTGATTAATTATTAAGCAAGAGCCCATGAATCATGATGATATGCTTGAAAAATAAAATTTGTAATGTCCTAAGAGTTTTAATGCAATTAGGCCCATATTAAAAGAATTAAGCTAATTATTTTTATAATTCTTCACACCCATGAAGGATTATGATTTCATTAAAGATCCACATTACCTAAGCACATAAGTAGAATTCAATTATGCATCTTGATTAATTAAATTGATTATGATGCATTTACAATTATGAATTTTATTTTAATCATTTAATTAATTAATTAGTTATGGCCACTAAGGATAATTTTGAAAACAATTAGATTGAGAGGTATTAATTATTACTCATGATCAATTTTATTGTCTCAGTGATTAATTAATCTTCTCTAATCAATTTCATAATTTTCTTGAGTTTAATAATTATTAAAAACATAAAAGAGACAATTATAGCTTAAAATTTTGATTCTTCTAAACCACTTGAGTAATTAACCCAATAAAATTATGGAAGGTAGAGGCTATCCAATATATTCAACATGTCAAATCTCAAATTAATTAACCAATTTATTATGGCATAATTAAAATAATTAATTAAAACTTTAAATTCTATTTAATAACTATTCAATAGATAACATTTAAGAATTTTTTTTTTGTTGGATTCTCCTCTATCTAAGTTTTCCAAAATGAGTTTACTTGTATTTTGATTTTTCTATAATTATTTATGAATTTTTAAACTTCTGATTACTTTAAACTCATTTTAAACATTAAGTAATTCATTTACATAGTCGGTATCACACAAGCGCTGACGCATGACACCGCGAGATTGGTTATTTAAATAATTCGATGCGGCTGCTGACTCAATGTCGGTTGATGCGCTTTCGTCCTAGCCGTCTGATCATGGATCGATCGATGGAGATTAATCCCATAATTTTGATAAAAAAAAAAAAAAATCTTGGGCGATTAATTACGGTCGTCTGTCCATTAGGATGGACAATGATCCACCATCTTCTTGTGGCAGAAGATGAACACTATCCACCTTTTGCAACTCAATCCGAGCTTGTCGGAGCTTGTTTGATGGCATATTCAACTCCAAAATGATCAATGTGTGATTCTAAGAGGATCCTATGGTGAGATTCCAATGAAATGATAATTTTCGCTACAAAGAATAAAAAATTCTACGATTTTTTATGGGTGGTCAAAAATTATCTCGTCGGAGCTCAAGATCGGTTTGCCAGCAGTAGCTTCATCTTAAAGATGAAGCCTTATTGAGAAAGGCGTGACTTGACTCTCACCGTTGCTCTTTGGACCAAATGCCACCGTAATGCTCACCGGAGTTGGTCTTGGGTCATCTTCTAGTGCTCAAATCGATTGATTAATCGTTTCACCAACCGAGATAGATGAAGGTGTAGAGAGAGTTAACTTAAGTATGGTGAAGTTTGGGTGAGGTTGGACAGAAGGAGGGCTTAAGTTTGAACATAGCTTAGTCTTGCCGATGACCATAAGCACGAGGAGCTTTGGGGATGCTTGGGGATTGATCGAGTTGCTATGGGGATGGATCCTGTGAAGTTTGAATGGGTGAGAAGGAGTATATTGTCCTCCTTAAGTGAACCAAGGCATGAGATTGGTTCATCCTTTGGCAACCGTTCGGCCAACATAAGTGGTCAGAGGTGGCAGGGGATTGATGATGTCGAGATTGCTTGAGTGGCTGAGAGAGTTTAGTGGTTTGCAATGGGGCGTACACCTCTTTTAAAGTGGACCAATGGCTGGCCAAGAAGAGGAGGTCCTCCCCTTTGTCAAGGGTTGCACTCAACAGCTTTGGGTTAGGTTGAGTCAATTGGTCTATGTTCAAAGAGGGCTAAAGTTGGCTGCTATGGGTAGATGAGGTATGTATGCATCCTAAAAGGGAGTTTTATCTTATTTTGAATTCTTAGTTCACTTGATTTGAACCAAATTGAGTTCACCATGGGTTGGGTTCACTTGGGTAGTTCAATGGGGACTTAAGGATGAGTAATGCCAAGTTTTATTAGGTTTGGACTTGGTTTGATTGAGTTTAGCTCAAGTTGACTCATGTTGGCCAATTTGGGTTTATTTCTAAGTTGATCATCCGAACAAATTGAGTCAAGAGGGCTATTGGATTATGTTTAATTGGATATTTGGAATGCATTGATGTTGTGGTTTGATCCAATTTGAAGTGAATTTGAATTTGGCTCCTACATGTTTGTTAAGATCAAATGGGTCAAGTTTGCCAATTTGGTCAAATTGGGTTGATTTAAGGGTTGGTACATGTTTGGTTGATCATTTGTGATTGATTCTACGTGTTGGTTTGAATTGATTTGGATTAGATTGAGTTTTAATTCAATTTGATCCTTTAAGTTAAATTGGGACAAATAGGTCAGTTGGGTTGATTTGATTAAATATGTTTTAATTGATGATTGAAGTGTGTTCAATACTTAATTGGTGATTGATTGAAGCCATTAGTTATAATCAATTTTAATTAGAATATGATTTAGCCCAATTTGAGCCATTAATTCAATTTAGGTCTAATAGGTCAAAATGGTCAAAGTGGCTTGACTAGGTCCAATTAGATCAAATTAAATGATCAATGATGATTAACAATCATTTTAGCATGGATTGAATGAATTTAATTAGTCCAGCTAGGGTTTGATTGAAGTTTGATCCAATTTGATCATTTTGGCCAATTTGGGTCAAGTAGTCCAATTGGATTGATTAGGTTCAATTGGGGACATATGAAGATTGAAATGTGTTCAAGAATGAACTTAGAGTTGATTGAAGCCTTGATTGCAATTAATTTGAGCTAGATTGATGTTTGGACCATTTGAACCCTTTAGGTCACATAGGTCAACTTGTGTCAACTTAGATTAATTAGGTTGATTAGCTTGATTGCATGAATTGGAATTGATTATTATATTCAATTGGGAATTTAGAAAAATTATGGCTTGGATTATGTTTGATTGGCTTGAATCAAGCTAAATAGGGTTTTGACTCTATAGGGTTCAAGTGGGTCAACTTAGGTTAAGGCCTAAGTTGACTTGATTTGATTCAATTAAATTGAAGTCAAGGCTTAATCATATATAATTGGAGTTCAAATGAGTTTGGATGGGTTAGATTCTAATAATATTAATTTAGTCACGAGTTTGGTGAGTCCAAATTGGTTAAGTTGGACCAACTTAGCCAAAGCGGACTAAGATGGAACAAATTGGGCCTAGGTCAATTAGTATTTGGCTTTTGCTTAGTTTGTAATCATTAGGTTTAGGTTGGATTAATTAAATAAGTATGTGATTTAGTTGGGCCTTAAGGTAGGTGACATTCTACCATCCTAAGGTAAGCTTTAATCTAGGGTTTCACCATATGGGTCTTCTAAGTTTGAGTTTGATATTATCCTGGGCATTAGAAGTGTCCTAACACTAAGAAAGTCTTAGTGTCTAGAAGCATCTTAGGCCTAAGATGAGGGTAATCAACCTCACTCTAAAAGTGGGGTCAACACCAATAAGGTTGTCACTCTCTATTAACATTAACTCTAATGTTTATCAACACCAATAATGTCATCATCTAATTTATCCACAAAAGTTGAAGCTCACCATCACTAACAAAATCAGCATTTTATTGTTAGCAACCAACCAATAAGGTTGGGGCAAAAGTTCTGATGAGATGAGCCTTTAACAGGGATCCTAGCATTCCTGACTCTTACCATTGAGGTTGGGGCCTTTGGGTAGACCAATTGGTGTAAGAGGGGCTGTTAGGCAAGTAGTATAATTTACCTTTTGCCTTATGAGTGAAAACCTATGTGAAAGTATAAATGACTTTTATTAGGAAAAGGATTTGATATAGAACTTAAATTTCTTTCATTAAATAACTAAATAAATAATTGATTCCTTTGCAATGATAAATTATTTATACAATACTTCTTTACAGGATACTATTCAGTTATATTTTGCAGCATATTTAACCACTCTTACTTTCCTGTAAATTTCAAATGGTCATGCATGATTATTTCTAAATAATGCCTTTAGTTGGTTTGTCTCACGATTATTTTTCTGAGCTTACTTTAACATTATTTGTCTCACTGAGTTTTAGCTTATGATATTACAGGTCGATAATTTCAGGCAAGGGCGAGGAGGGTAGAAGCAAGTCAAGTTTTGTTGGTTTGTACAGTTTTAGTTGTATAATTTTGGAAGGCTGTGAAGGCTTTTTTTGTACGTACAAATTTTAAAAATTAATGCCTTTAGTTGCTCTATATTTGTATGCAACTTGAGGATTCTCATGCTTCCAATTATGTGATCTGAATGAATTAACTATTATAGGAGTTTGAAATGTATGAATTTATTTATGATGATTTGGTGAGATATAAATTTCACTTGCTTATTCTGAAATGATACATGTTGGAACTTGTTGGTAAAATCTATGTCTAATCATCCTATTCATTACTACACTCATACCTTAGAATAGGGGTCATTTGGGTGTGACTGGTATCGAGCAAAGGTGGATGTGGAATAACAATGGAAACATAATTTGGATTTTGAACAAGTATTGAATTGATCAATATAGAGCTATAAAATGATTAATTTGAGTTAGTAATCCACATATTCTTACCCTCATGCATACATGATATTAATATAATATGATAAATGTGTATCAAATAAATAATTCTTGTAATTATAGATGAATTTTCCTGAAGAAATGCCAGAAAGATTAGATGCTCAATCCTCCAGACTAGCTACAGATTCTGATTACATGTCAGAGATAATTCTAATAGGAGTGAAATACAACCTAGTGCAAGTGGTGATGGTAGATCCGATGCATTGCAAGGGGTAGTTCAGTTGATTTCACAGGTAGTTGACAAGCTAGCATCTATTGAAAAATCTATGACTAGTGGGCCCAGATCTAAGTTTGGTTCAGAAGTGGATCAGCATTTGAGGATATTTTAATCGTTCAAGCCACCAACATTTAAGGAGCGGGATCCTATTAAAGATTGCTAAAATTGGAAAAATTATGAATGGGATGATTTACCCTGAAAATAGAAGAGTAATATTGACTACTTTTGTATTAGAAGAGAAGGTGGTGGCTCAACAAGGAAATGTTTGATATGGTACCTATCACTCGGATCAAATGGAGGAGTTTGTCAAAGTATTCAAATTGGTTTATTCCACCATCGAAACTTGCTTTAAAGATAAATTTTACAATCTAACTCAAGGATCAAAACTATAAGTGCAATATGAAGCAGTTCACTTCTCTTTCTAGATATGCTCCACATTATATCAGTACACAGGAAGAGAAATGTCATAGATTTCTTTGTGAGGCCTCAGAGATCAATTAAGGTTGGCACTAACACCATTTGATATCAGTGAGTTCTCATTGTTAGTTGAAAGGGCTAGGAGAATTGAAAATGAGTTGAACTTTTCCAAGAAACATTGGGATTCGCAGGCGAGCAAACATAAAAGCTTTGAAAGAAAGCCAGATTTCTCTAGCAAGAAATTTAAGTTTGATAATAAACAGAAACAAATTCAGTTGGAGAAACCTATCTATGATAAGTGTGGAAAGAGACATTTTGGACAATGTTTGGCTGGATCGGAAATACTACAGTCTGTGAGGTTGGACATCGTGCAATAGATTCCATTGGAGAGAAGAAGAAGGATATAAAATCATTCAATTATTAGGGGGAGGAAAGAAAGTTTTGGAAGGAAGCTGCAACACTTTCGGTTTAGGGGGAAACCTTCAATTCAAGAAAAAAAGAGAAACTTTAGAGCGTAAAACCAACCCTCCAATAAAAGCCATAGTTTTTTCCATCACCCCACAGGAAGTGAAAGAATCAAATGAAGTGGTGTCAGGTATGCTCACAATTTCAGATCAATTGGGTTCAATTTTGTTTGATTCTGGTGCTTCTCATTCATTTATTTCTAATTCTTTTTCCACTAGTTTACCAATTGATACTATTTATTTTACACATGTATTGAATATTGTGATGCCTTCTTGTGATAGTTTGAGCACAAATAGGAAATGTCTTGTTGACATTAATCCTACAGAACTAATTATCTTACCAATTAGACCTTTTGACATTATACTAGGTATGGATTAGTTGATCAAATACTTTACAGCAATTGAATGTTGGAAGAGGAGAGTGAAATCTAGTATGCTTGGTGAAAAATCATTTTATTTTGCTTGTGATAAGAATGTCATGTCTTCTTTGATTAGAGCAGTGAAATTGGGTAAATATTTAAGAAGCGGTGAAATTATATTTATTAGATGTGTTAAATAAAGATGTGTTAGATCTAAAAACATTCTATTGTTTAATTTCGATATATTTTCTAAAGAATTACCAGGGTTCCCACCAAAATGAGAAGTAGAGTTTGGGATCGTCGTAGAACCTGGTACCACCGCTATACATAAATGTTCTTATAGATGGCTCCTAAGGAATTACATGAATTGAAATGTCAGTTGCAGGAATTGATAAAGGATTTATTAGGCCCAACAACTCATCGTGGAGTGCGTCGGTGCTATTTATTAAGAAAAAGGATGGATCTATGTGATTGTGTATTGATTACAGGGAGTTAAATAAAGTGACAATCAAGAACAAGTATCCACTATCGAGGATTGATGATTTATTTGATCAGTTGGAGGGACCTACTATATTTTCCAGAATTGATCTGAGATATGGATATCATCAGGTTAGAGTTAAAGATGCTGATATTTTTAAAACAACTTTTGGAACCAGGTATGAACATTATGAATTTCTTGTTATGCCATTTGGTTTAACTAATACTCCTGTAGCCTTTATGGACTTAATGAATCGTATTTTCAAACCCTTAGTGGACCAATTTGTTATCATCTTTATTGACGATATTCTAATTTATTCTAAAACTGATGAAGAGCATGCAAATCATCTGAGTATTATTTTGGAGTTGTTAAGATAGAGTCAATTGTATGCCAAATTTTCAAAATGTGAGTTCTGGATGTGTAATGTCACATTTCTGGGTCACATTATCAGTGGCGAAGGAGTTTCTATTGATCCTCAGAAAGTAAAAGCAATTTTAGAATGACCTGCACCAAAGAATGTTACAGAAGTTCATAATTTTCTAGGCTTAGTAGGTTATTACATAAAGTTTGTCAAGAGATTTTCTCATATTGCAATGCCTCTGTCTAATTTAATGAGAAAGGATGTCAGATTTCAATGGACAATTGAATGTGAGCAGAGTTTTCAAGAATTGAAAAAGCATTTGACCACCGCACCAGTTTTATCTATTCCATCAAGGATTGAAGGATTCCAAATATTTAGTGATGCATCCTTAAAAGGTTTGGGTTATATTTTAATGCAGAATAGAAACGTAATTGCTTATGCTTTGAGATAATTAAAACCTCATGAAAGAAATTATCCTTTTCATGATCTAGAGTTAGCTTGTATTGTGTTTGCTCTTAAAATTTGGAGACATTACTTGTACGGATGAAATGTGAAATTTTTATTGATCATCAGAGTCTTAAGTATATATTTACACAAAAAGAATTAAATCTCAGGCAAAGAAGATGGCTCGAGTTCATTAAAGATTATGATTTAGACATTCAATATTGTCCAGGAAAAGCTAATGTGGTGGCAGATGCATTAAGCCACAAATCCATGGAAAATGCCAGTTGGATTATTACTCAAAAGTTAGAGTTGATTAGAGAATTAGATGCTCTACAGCTAGAAGTTAGAAGATTCAGTGATACTGGGCATTTATATCAATTGACAGAATCAAAATTAGTGGATCATGGATATCAAAATTCATTGAACAAATCCAAACTAGTAAGAAGGAATTTTTCTTTGAGAGGGTCTTATTGAAGAATTCACAATTATGGGTACCAAGTGATGTTCAATTGAGACAAAAAATTTTATAGAGGTTCATCAAGCATGATATACTATTCATCGGTAGTTTGAAAATGTATAAAGATTTAAAAGTAGCATTTTGGTGGTCAGGTATGAAGAAAGACATAGGCGGTATGTCTCTAAATGTCAAGCTTGCCGATTGTTAAAATGAGCATTAAAGATCCTGGATTGTTATAGTCACTACCTATCGAGTGGAAGTGGGAAGAAATTGCAATGGATTTTGTTATGATTTCTAGATCCAAGGTCATGATAATATCTGGGTTGTTACGGATAGGTTGACCAAGTCAGCTCATTTCTTACCTATGAAACAGACATAATCAATTGTTAAATTGTCCAGATTATATGTTAAAAAAATTTGTAAGACTTCATGGTGTTCCAAAAGTGATCGTCTCTGACAGAGATGATAGATTTTCTTCTAGATTATGGACTAGAATTGAGAGCCCAGGGCTACATTAAGTATGGCTTTTCATCCTCAAACTAATGGGCAATCAGAAAGAATAATTCAAAGTCCTAGAGGATTTGTTGAGACTATGTGTTTTAGATTTTAGAGGTAGTTAGGAAGATCATATTCCTATGATTGAATTTGCTTACAATAATAGCTACCAATCTAGTATTTAGATGGTTCCATATGAAGCACTGTATGGCCGAAAGTGTAGAACTCCTTTGAGTTGGGTCGAAGTAGGAGAAAGATAGCTATTAGGTCCAGAGTTGGTTGATCAAGCTACAGAGAAGATCAGATTAATCAAGGATAGATTAAAAGCTGCTCAAGATCATCAGTAGAAGTATTACAACTCAAAACACCAAGCTGTAGAATTTCAAGTTGGAGAATTTGTATTCTTGAAAGTCAAATCTATGAAAGGAATTAGCAGATTTGGTCATGGAGGTAAATTAAGCCCTAGGTATATAGGACCATTTGAAATCATTGAAAGGATTGACAATATGGCTTACAGGCTTGCATTACTCAGTGAAATGGCAGACATTCATAATGTCTTTCACATTTCAATGTTGAGAAAATGGATCACAAATTAGCAAGATTCCATGAGCTTTGAAATACAAACCATTTGACTTATGCATTGAGCCAAAAAGGATTTTGGAATTTGATGTGAAGAGATTAAAATATAGACAAATTTCTTATGTTAAAATTAAATGGAAGCATAGGCTAGTTAAAGAAGCTACTTGGGAGGTTGAACAAGAGATGAGACAAAAGTTTTCCTTTCCATTCGAATGATTATTAAAGAAATTTTGAGGATAAAATTTTCATTGGAAGAAGATAATTGTAATACCCAAAACTTTAGAAAGGGAAGAGGTAAATGTTTTTTTATTTTTTTATAAATTCTTGAAAAATTTGCATATGTATTTTTTATAAAATTCTACACTTAATTTGGTTCATTATATATATATATATATATATATATATATATATATATATATATATATATATATATATATATATATATATATAGATATATATAATTTCTAGAATATAAATATTTGTGAAGTAAAGTTTTCATTTAAATTTACTGTTCACCTAATTACCTTTACCTAATTATCAAATGCACTACACACACTGCATTTTAGCAAATTAATCTCTCCACTTTATTTGGCATGCACCAGTTGGATTAAAGTAATAGACACGTGTATGGATGAGATCTAAGGAAAGGTATACCCATTCCTTTCTTATTTCATTTCCTCTAGCCGTAGTCGGTGGGTTTGTTTCATCTAGCCATAGGCAGCAGGTTCATTTCCTCCAAACCTCAACAAGTAATTTCTTTCCTTCATTCTTCTCTCCTTGACTTAGTGCAGCCTCCAGTGATGCAAATCATGAGAAGGGAGTCCGTGAATTGGCTGTTCATTGATTGGAGTTGATCGCCGCATGAGGGTAGTCCTGGGGAGTTTCGTGACTTAGCTAGAGTTCTTTCTAGTGGCTGTTAGGTGAGTATAGGAAATTTCTTCCATAAAATTTTTGGTATGGTATTTATATTTAAGCATGCTAGTTATACAATTGTATTATATGCATAATTCCATACCCTAATTAAAGTATTTTGATGTTAACCAAGTGTTGTAGGTAATTAATTATATTTTGTGAATCAAAATTTGAGTTGGTTTCTTAATATATGAATAGATTACTTTGTGGTTTTCTATTTAATTTCAGCCACTAATCAACCCTTCCCTTTAATCCAGCCGATGCATGGAAAGATTAGTGGATTGTAATAATTTTTTGCTGGAAAAGATTAATTAGATGTATAGTAACACTTAAATGAAAGGGGAAGATAGGTTAAAATTTGTAAAATTCGATGAACGAAGTTTAAGCTTATAATTATGCTAATATGTTATATTTTGTTAACTTTATTATTCTAATTTAATTAGTAGTATAGTATTGACATTAGTTAAGAGTACTTTGGAGTCGTGCTTCTATGTAATTCAAAAGATTATATGAGGATACATCAACTTCAAGTAAGAATGAAGTTTAAGCTTATGACACTAAGTTAAATTAATTTATGAATTTCATGTATTCAGAAGAGTTATTCAATTATAGGTTGTGTACTCAAGGAAGCGTCGAACACATCACGACATTGAGGTGAGACATGTAATTGCTAAGTTAAATTAAGTTTCTTAGTATCACTCTTATTAATTCTACTACTTTTATGAATATTGCATGCATGATATATAGATATTCCTATCATATTTATGCAAATACAAATGCTTATTACCTGACTTGACCTACAATAATTTTAGGCCAGTCAACTACCTTTATGTCATGATATTTTGAAGCAAAATTGAAAAATTTTAGCTCATGTATTGTTAATTGCTAAAAGAAATATAATATGATAAATAGAGAAATGTCAGGAAATTATGATGGAAAGACTATATTATGGAAACTTATGCAGGTAAGCAAAAGTTTCAACTAGATGAGCCTTTAACAAGGGATCCTAGCATTCCTGACTCTTGCCATTGAGGTTGGGGCCATTGGGCAGACCAATTGGTGTCAGAGGGGTTGTTAGGTAAGTAGTATGGTACTAGCTCTACCTTACCTTCAGCTTTAAGACTGGCGACCCTTATGTTATGAAAGTCAAAACCTATGCAATTATAAATGACATTTCTAGGGAAATAATTTGATAATTATTTTTATTAAATAACTGAATAAATAATCAATTTCTATGCAATGACAAATTATTTATACAACACTCCTTTACAAGATACTATTTAGTTATATTTTGCAGCATATTTTACCACTCTTACTTTCCTGCAAATTTCAAATGTACATGCATGATTATTTCTAATGTCTTGTTATGAGCTTACTTTAACATATTTGTCTCACTAAGCTTTAGCTTATGATATTACACGTTGATAATTTCAAGCAAGGGCGATGAGGGTAGAAGCTTGTCAAGTTTTGTTGGTTTGTACAGTTTTGGTTGTATAATTTTGGTAGGCTGTGAAGGATTTTTTGTATGTACAAATTTTAAAAATTGATGCCTTTAGTTGCTCTGTATTTGTGTGCAACTTGAGGATTCTCATGCTTCCAATTATGCGATATGAATGAATTAATTATTAGAGGAGTTCGAAACGTATGAATTTGTTTATGATGATTTGGTGAGATACAAATTCCACTTGCTTGTTCCGAAATGATACATGTTGGAACTTGTTGGTGGAATCTGTGTCTAATCAAGTCATCCTATTATACACACCTCGCTTAGAATAGGGGGGTCATTTGGGGTGTGACACCAAGAATCTTACTTTCATTATAAAAGATATCTATTTTAATTAATATCTATTACAATATATCATTGTTTTCTCCATAAATAAAAAGGGCATTTTCATAATCTTCAACTTAAATTATAATAGTAGAATCATTTCAATTAGGTCAATCTCCATGGTTTTTTTTCTAGTTTTCTACATAAAAAAATTGTAACCCTCCTTTATGTTACTCCAAATATCTCTTTTATGCCCGTGTTTGTGATCTTTGTACAATTTTAAAATGATAAACTCATTCTAATATTGCAAATGTTCTAGCATGCAATAATTTAATACCTTTATTCATAATGGATCCTCGAATAGGGAGCAACCTTAATAATTGCTTAGAAATGATAACCACTTCATCATCTTAGGCACATTTATAGTTGGTGATCTATTTATCCTCCATTGATGCATCAGTTCCTAAGAAGTCAATCAAGATTGGTTTAAACTTTAAGTATAAGCTCATAAGGATATTCATGTGAATAATATGACAACTCCTTTCTTTTATCATTCACTAATGTAGCGGTTCTACATGAAGCAAGTCAATATTGGAGGAAAATCCTAGCTACAATCTTAAAAGGTTGTTCATGTTAACATTGAGCTAATTGTAGTTCGATAAGTCCTTTATATCATTTTTCTACACATCTAAGGCAACCACCACTAACAATTTTTTACTTCTTACATATAAAGGAAACTTTATGTAATTTCAAACTTCCCATGCAATACATCTAAACTTTCTCTTCCCTTGATGTGTTTGCATCCATGACATATAAATAATAGTAATGGTTCAAAGAAAGGCCAAATCTTACCTTTGATTCAAAAAGGCAAAAGATTGTTGCATCCCAATCAAGGCACAATTGACATTAAGAAGATTTTTGAATTCAACATATTCTACAAGTTAAAGTAATTGAGTAACACTCTACGAATAATCTTAAATAAGTCAAAAAAATTTAATAGATTTTTCAATATTTTTTACCACAGTTAAGGGTAGCACCTCACATTCACAATCTTAGATAGACAATTTTAGAAGAAATTTTCATGAATCTTCTTGATAGGAATTATAGCCTCAAAGCTAATTATAAAATCACAAACTATTTAAAGCTTGCCATTATTATATTAAGATATCAACTGAACATATTTATTAATATGCAAATAAGCATACATCTGAGGGCTAAACAAATGAGAAGTCTAATTTCACAGTCATATATAGAGTTATTCCACTTACATAATGTCAAAACACTCCTAACTAAGAATTAACTTAATTAGCTCATACTTTACTCCATCTTTAACATCTAAGGGGCCTCTTGGAATGTTTGGATAGGAGGTGGTCCTTCAACATTAGTTGTAATTTAATGATATGTCAAATAAATCTTTTTTAAGCAGCTAGAATAAAATCTTCTTTAAAAATTCAATGCTTTGGATTCTTTATTTGTGCTTTGAATATACTGATTCAAGATTTTTTTTAAGAAAGTCTTGAATCAATCAATGATGCAGGAGAGATGTCTTAAATCTTCTACACCTTCAAAATTGCAATTTTTTTTTTCATTACATTTGCTTCTAAATGGGAAAACTTTTTGATTGAAATTTTTTATGATCTTCAAAGTTTCAACACCTTTTTATGGATATTCTCTTTCTCTTAAAGTCTAACTTTACCTTTTAAATGGATAGTCTCTTTCTCTCAAATTCAAAGATGTAATTTTAGCCTCAACTATAGATTGGGCTATCATTTTTTTTCTTATAGTCAATCTTGTAGTGTCTTTTTCTTTACCATAAGTTCTTTCTTCTCCACCTTAAGTGTTTAAAGTTTTTCACTCTTTGGTGAAATTGTACTCATGCTTCCACCAGCTCACCTTAAGTATGATCAACTTCTTAGAATTAAAGGAGATTGACATAACTATTATCTCAGTCCACAAACTAATTAATTGATCTTTCAAAGCCATCACTTCTCTAGTATAAACTTTGCAATATTCATCTACTCTTATATGAACTTTTGTAGTATTCATTTTCATTTTATCTTTGATGGTATTTAAAATATGTGCATAAACCAACGATAAAAATTATTTTAAAAAAAGATAAAAATATATGATTAGTACATAAAATTTATGAAAAGGCATATATCAATGAATTCTATTTCTAATAACTTTAAGAATGTTAGAACATTTGCTTATCTAATGCCTCAATAATTTTTTTCTATATTAACAATGTAATTTAGGAATTTCCAACACTTATTAAAGAATTTTTCAAAAGTCTACTTTGCAACAAATTATAAATTTCTTATGAAGGATCTACACATTAAGAAATGAATCTGCAAAATATTCCAACTAATTTTGATGAAAGTATAGGCCATAAAAATTTCTTAAGGCACATAATTAATAGAAGGGCAAATTCAATAAAGTTGAACTTTTTGAATTTTCTACCTAGTGTGGGCTCCAAAAATTTTCCACCGACCTCTCGACAAATTGAATTGAAGAGAGTATGGTTTTAAGTGTCGGTGTAATTTTCAGAAGGCATATGAGATAGTAGATAAGACACTACCCAGAGATTTCATCCTCATTTGGTGAGGTCTTTAGATCTAGTTCCAGGTTTCCTATAGGCGCAAGCCCCTATAGTTAATTACCTCTCTCAATAAGTGAGAGAAAACTTTCAATTAAAGCTAATCGTTAGATCGCTTAATGTATAGTGTATAGTAATAGCATATGGAGTTTTAGAATTTAAGATTATGAAATTCATCATTTCAGCTTAAACCGGATGGTTGGGGGAATGATGACATGCACGATCTAGATCTCATGGTTTCGTCATCCCGGCGTCGGTCACAGTTTACTTGGTCGAGAGGAGGTAAGCGACTGGCCAGAAGGATCCTTATCGACATATGGATTACATCGTCCAAGAAATCCTTGTAGACTTAGGGTGGTGTTTGTCTAAGGAGATAATCTTAAGTCTACCTTAGCTGACAAAAGGTTATTTTCCCTATC
>CM038226.1:30958247-31144760 GCA_021442155.1 Cymbidium sinense | reverse complement strand
AGTTAGCCTTTGGCTTTGTATGAACATTGGGATGACTTCTTCGATCCCTTGATTTTTTCTTGGTTGGACTTGATGAAGAAAAGTTCCATTTGATCTTTACTTTCTGCTTGACAAATTTATTGAAGGAATTAAAATTTCATAATTTTCATTAATACCAAACTCAGCTTAGTACCTTCTTGAGTAAGGATATTTTGTTGAATTTTTGAGTTGACCTTACAGCCATTAGAGCTGAACTCCCAATCTAGGCCACTTGAACTCACCAAGTTGAAGGAATTTGGAGATTTAGATGCTCTTATCTTTAAGCTAACAAAGTAGGAGGATCTTTTACGGCCTTTGTGGCATGTTGAGTAAGCAAACTTGTCAATGACTCGACCATATTTGGGCATATTGAGTCTGACTTTATGCAGCCACTTGAGTCTTAAACTTGAGCAATTGATGAAGGATTTTATTATTAGGCTATTAGGATGGGGGATCTCTTATTGCGGCCTTTATGGCGTGTCGAGTAAGTATATCAGTGAATCAGCCATATTTGGGCTTGTTGAGTCCGACCTTATGCACCAACTCGAGCCTTAGATAAGCTGTATGGATGGAAGATGTGTCCTCAACTTGATTATTTGCATACTTGAAAATTTCTCTTTATGGCCGGTAAGACTTTGAGGCTTGTGAGCTTTGAATACATAATTTGAATATATATATATATATATATATATGGGGATCTCAGCCTTAGGCACGATATCAACCTAAATACAATAGAAAGGCCCCCTATTTTATAGGGAAAGCCTGACATTTTGCTATAAAATTTTAAAAATGCCCCTTGTCTAATAAGGGGATGTTTGCTTTATTTTAGAAATGTATTCTTGTGCTACAAAAGAATTTCTAAGCAAACCTTATACATGTAATGACAGTGAGGAATAATTAGTCTTCTCAACACTAGGACAAATTCTCCTTCTTGAAAAGTTTGATGGATTCATCATATGATCGAATGCTTTGGACACCATCACTCAATAGACTTCTATATTTTACTGAGCTTGGAGCCTAACTTTATCAAGCACATCAAGCTCTTCCATCTGTAGACGTACATTCGAATCTTGAGTGAGATTGTGTTGAATGGCTACTCGGAGTGAATGTAGTTCAACTTCAAGTGACAAGACTGCTTTAGCTCTATATATCAGTGAATCAGAAGTGAATTTTATGAGAGTACAGTATGAATGTCAGTCTTTGTCCTTCTTTAAGGCAATATCACTTCAAAGATTTGGCCTCCAAATTTTCTTACCTTTTTAACGGGACCTTTCGACGGCAGATTCTTATACCTGTGGTCCAAGTGTCACGCCTCGATGCTCACCATGTGGGACTTGAATTGGTTTACATCTTATCGGGGTTGTAGGAGGTCTCCTTGAAGGAGCAACTCTAGCCTCCTTGATGACAAGACTTTGAAATTTTTTTTGAAGTTTTTTATCAGTCCTTTCTCCTTAACAACTTTAAGGACCTGATGCAGTTTTGCATATACAATTTTGAGTTTTTTCACTGGAGAAGCTGGAACCTGATGTTGTCGGGTCTAAAAGGATTGCTTGATTTGACCAATAGAGATGTTCCACTTTACCCATCTTAGGTTGTCAAACCTGTTATGTGTAGTAACACTCGCTTCTAGTTCCACAGTTAGCTATACAATTTTTTGCTTGAACAATAGCTGTTGAACCTACAGTTTAGTATTTCTCTTTCTCCGATGTCTTTGGGTTAACTGACTTCCAAATGAAGAAGATTCTACATCGCTACTTCTTCGAGCCTCCATATTTGTTTTTTCTTCCGTGACCTTTTGTAGTGGATTCTTGGACCTGGTCCAAGTTCATCTCGATGCTCTTGTCGAGACTTGATGGTTGACATCTTGTCAGGATTATAGGAGGTCTCTTTGGAAGAATAAATCTAGCCTCCCAAATGATAGGACTCTGATATTTTCTCTTCATCAACCTTTTCTCTTTAGCGACTTTGAGGACCCGATGCACTCTTGTATAAATAGTTTCAAGTTTCCTCATTGGAGGAGCTAGAACTTGACATTGTAGGGTCTAGAAGGACTGTTTGGTTTGACTAGTAAAGATGTTCCGCTTTACCCTTCTTAGGATGTCAAACTTATTATGAGTTGGAACACTCGCTTCTGATTCCACAGCTGGTTGTACAATTTTTGCTTAAATAATGGTTGTTGAGCACGTAGTTCAGTATTTCTCTTTCTATGATGTCTCTGGGTTAGCTTGCTTCCAAATGAAGAAGCTTCTATGTTTCTACCTCTTCTCGAGGCTTTGACCTCCCTATTTATTTTCCTTTTTGCCGGGACCTTTCGACGGTAGATTCCTAGACATGTGGTCCAGGTGTCACGCCTCAATGCTCACCACGTAGGGCTTGTTTAGAATGATCTTAAGTTTTTATTACCACTGATGGAGGCTTTTATAGTGGAGAATTTTTGGCTTCTTTGCTAATTGGAATTTGATACCTCTTCTTCATAAGGCCTTTCCCCTTAGTAACTTTCAGCACCCTGTGCATTCTGGAAGACAGAGTCTCAAGATGCCTCCTTTGTGGAGTTATAGCTTGGTGCCGCTGCTCCTATAATAATTGTTTGATATCACCAGTAGAGCTGTTCCTTTTCACTATTATGAGTGGGAACACTAGCTTATGGCATCAAGTCTTATCACATGGCTAGTTATTCAGGCAACAATTACTGAGCTTGCAATTTAATATTTCTTCTCCTTCTTTGCCTTCTACTTATTTTTCCTCCATAAGAGGAGGCTTTAGCATCATGCCTTCTTTGTGCGAAAGGTTCAACTAGCAGAGTGGTCTCATTCATAGGTATGACTAAAAGTTTTTATCAGATGATGGTTATTTTCATCACTGGTATCTCGGAGTGACTCAATCTTTCGAATTACAAAAGCTCTCTTTTAAGGAACCTCAGTAGTAGTGTCTATTCCAACTATCTGTTTCCTGCGGTTGGTGTATCAATATCTGGCCCAAGGGGAGTTTACACTACCAAATTGGATGGTAGCTTTAGTATCTTCAACATTGATTACAACATTAGTCAGAAAGATATTGGCTCTATGACCTAATTGTCTGATGAACGATGTGTTCTGAAGATCCATCAATATAAAGAACAAGTAGATTAATCATAATGAGATGACTAATTTAACTTTAATTTCAATGATAATTGATTTTAAAATATAATTTTTATCATGCTCCACTGCTACTATAGCTCAAATTTGACTAGTCAAAGATAGAAAGAGAAACCTATCCCCAGTGGAGTCGCTAGAAATCTGTGGGATCCAAAAATTATCCACTAACCTCTTCGATGAAAAGAGTGTTTAAGTGTCGGTGTAATTTCAGAAGGCAGATGGAATAGTAGATAAGACACTACCCAGAGATTTTGCCCTCATTTTGTGAGGACTTTAGATCTGGTTCTAGGTTTCTATAAGCACAAAACGCATAGTTAATTACCCTCTCAATGTGAGAGAGAACTTTCGATTAAGCTAGTGTTAGATTGCTTAGCGTGGCGTATAGTAGCAGCATGTGGAGTTTTGGAATTTAGATTTATGAAATTCATTATATTTAACTTAAAGTAGACGATTATGGGAATAATGAAGTGCCCTATCTAAATCCCATGGTTCCGTCATCCCAGGCTATCGCGGTCCCTAGCCTACTTAGTCAGAGGAGGTAGTCGGCCCAACCTGACTGAAGGATCCTTGTTAGCATCCATGGGTTGCGTCGTCCAAGAAATTCTTATAGACCTGGGGTGGTGTTTGTCCAAGGAGACAAGCTTAAGTCTACCTTAGCTAACAGAGGAATTTTTACTCAATCAAGTATACCCTACGATTCACAACTCAAAGGATAGAGCCATTAGAGAGCATATGGGCTATAGCCATGATCGTAATATAATGGTGTCATTTGGTGATAACCATCTAATCAAAGGACTCTGATTGTAACTGCATCATATGTGGAGCAAACTGGCCAAGCCACGTAGTCAGAGGACACGAGCCATGTCCTTACTAGCATGAGATTATTTGAGAGTAAATATAGTTGTGTACTTGATTTGACATTGGCTCCTTTGTAAGCTAAAGTTTTCTTAATTCATCATCTCTGACAAATAATTGCGGAAGGTAGATTGAATTTTAGCTTTAAGTTTTTTTAGAGATTGAATTTCATTTAATCATTTATAGCTTAATGATACTTTAGATTATGCATTTGGATTGATATTCAATTTGAGTTAATTTGATTTAAAACTATAGTCATATTTTGATAAAAGTATTTCCTCTGGTTGAAATTTCTATTCAACACAGCCATCATAGGGGTAGTTAATTTATTGAATCAATTATATTTGAGAACTTTAGATCCTATCAACTCTGTTTAGCTCCTAATAGAGGATTAGATCTAGTCACATGACAGAATTAGCTTCTCAAATATTTTACTATGTTGAAATTCTTATAATATATTTTTAGATTTTGTTAACCTGGACCCAGTCCTAAGACTAAACTAGGAATCAACCTGCGCAGGATCCTCAAACACTTAGTTTAAACATTCAATGTAGTGTTGAGGACCATGTGGGTGTATTTAAGAATTACATAATTAACTCATTCTGCTCTCTTGTACAATGTGTTGCAAATCCGATGGCGTAGCATTTTGATTCTTGTTCAATATGTTAAATAATATTTATTTATTTTACATATAGTTCTAAATTCATTGAATTCTCAAACTCCAATGGGACTTAGCTTAGGTTCGTTGATGAACTTGCAAGTCCATCATTAATCTCGTTTAAGTACTTTGATTACTTTAAACTAAATGTAGCATTCTTAAATTTAAATTTCATTTATACTCATTAATATATCAGTCCCCATCCCATGTAAGCTCATACTTATTTAAAGGATTTTAGAATTTTTGTATATGTAGGTTTAGCTTCAATTTATCATCTTCATTTAAATTCAATTTATGCTTAGTAACACTTTTTATTTGTTCTTGTTTAAGTCTCCCATCAATCCAAAATTAATGTTCTTCATAGTCATCAATATTTGACCTTTAAATTACTCTACTGAGCATAACGATCATTGTCTTGTGACACTAATCATAGTCTTCTATTAGCTCACATGGATAAATCAACACCATTAATACTGATTCACTCTTGATAAGAAAATGATGCAATTGAATTCATGGGACCAATAGAAGATCTAAAAGGTTCACCAGTTTGAACAGGCATATCATTTTGCACTGTCCCATATGTTTCTGCTTGTAATCTTCTACCATAGAACATTTTCTCAATGGAATGCTTTCAACTGAGCCTAAATGTGCATCTTCAAATTCAAGATTCATCACCATGAGATCCTGCGTTGATATTCAAGATGAATTCTCTCTATGGTTATAAGATCAAAGTACTGAGAAGCATGCTCACAACCTTGTATCCTCTCCGTCTCACAATGTTTACAAGATCTTTCCTCATAGCAAGACTAGATGCTAATCTTTAAGATCTTTTCACAAATTCAAAAATATTTTATGAAGGAAGAAGATAAACTTTATGCTTTGTTCTTGTAGCTCTTTAGCTTCGCTCACTATTTTCTTCTAGTCTTTCAAAAATTTGTTTTTCTTTGCACCATGGGCTCTATGCCATCCAAAACCTTTTTTCATTTCTATCAATACTAGCAACACAAAATGGTATATTTTCTTCCATGCTTAACTCCTTCATCAGAAAACGATCCATTGGAAGACCCTTACAAATCTCATTCCTTGTAAAGATCCTCGTCACTCATTGCATTAGATGACCTTCCCTTCTTCTTTAGGTTTCTCGATGAGAAGCATAAATGACACCTTCATGAACTCTTACAAAGGAGATCAGTTCTATAAAATGATAGGCCTATGGGTTGAAGCCAAGATAGAAGAAAGGAGATAGGAAGATGTCAGAGCAAAGATTGAATGACTTTTCAATTTTAGTGGAGATGATAGGAAGAGGTAAGATAGATTCCCTGGATGAAGCCAAATAAAATAGAGTTTAGTATCTTTAATTGAACTAAGTATCCCAAATTTTTATAATATATTAAAGTTCATGTCTATCACTTTTGTCTAGTCAGTGAAAAGAAGCATGGGAAGCCACAAGAGGAATGGGCATAAAACATGGGATAAAATGCGTGAAGATAGGTCAAATGGGCCATCTCCTTTAATAAGTTAAATGAGATATGTATGTATATTAATAATATGAGCATGACAACAACAACAACAATTTAATCCCACTTGGGTGGATTCTACATGAATCCTTATCTCCATTATGTCTATTATGTGTAATTCTCATTTTAATTCAAGTATACTAAGATCATTTTTTATACATCTTAACCAAGTCTTTTAGGTCTACCTCTTTCTTAACATAAGGCAAATCTAATGCATCTACTCTCTAATCGGTCATGGACTAGGGCTTTATGTGGCCAAACCATGTAAGTGACTCTCCCTAATCTTATCTACCTGGAGCTACTCCAACTTTTTCCCCAAACTCATTTTGCATTCTATCTCTAAGGGTAAAACCACTCATCCACCTGAGCATCCTCATCTCTGTAACACTTAACTTAGTCTTATGTTTCTCTTTTATTGGCCAACATTTTGCACCATAAGTCATTGTAGGTCTTACCACCATCTTATAAAATTTTTCCTTAAGTTTAAGTGGAACTTTCTATCACATAATAGGGGATGCATTCCTCCACTTCAACCATCCAACTTGAATTCTACTAATAATATCTCCATCTATTTCACCATCATTTTGAACAATAGAGCCTAAATTCAATAAATCACTCTTATTAATAACTTGATCTAAAGTCACACTACCACTAAAACTTCTACAACTAAAATTACACTCTATATTGATTTAGATCTGCTCTTAAAACCTTTAGACTCTAAAGTTGACCTCCATAATTCAAGTTTCTTGGTCCCTCTCTAGTCTTATCAATAAGAAGAATCTCATCGAAAAAGCATACACCAAGGTACATCTTCTTGTAAATGCCTCGTAAGAACATCCATAACTAAAGTAAAAGATAAGGGCTTAATGTTGATCCTTGATGTAATCCAAGAAATAGGAAAATATTTTCAATCCTCCTTGTGTTTGGACACAAGTGACATCTAGTATACATATCCTTAATGACTTGAATATAACCAATATTAACTTCTTTATTCTAGAACTCTCAAAGAACATCTCTTGAGACTTTATCATAAGCTTTCTCTAAATTATTATCATATGTAGATCCTTCTTATTTTCTCTATGCTTCATCAAACCTCTTAACAAATGTATAGCATCCATAGTAGATCTACCGGCATGAAATAATGTGAGAAACTTCGTATCACATCGTAACTACTCATTACTCTCTCCCATAATTTTAATGTATGGCATTAACTTAATTCCTCTATAATTTGCACACTCTTGTGCATCACCTTTATTCTTAAATATAGGAACCAACAAACTCTTTCTCCACTCATCGATCTTTTAGTCTTTAAAATAACATTAAAAGATTTGTAAGAAATTCCATGATCTCTAAACATTTCCACACTTATTGGAATATTATCCGGTCCTCTTGCTTTTCCACATTTTATTTTCTTTAAAACTTCACTAACTTGGTTACTAATATGATGATAAAAATGAAATTCTCTATTTTTGTTTAGGGTATTAAGGTTGCTAAAATCAATTGTACTTTGGATCCTTCATTGAAAAGTTTATTAAAATACCTCATCCACTATTTTCAATATCTTTTCTAAAAAGCACTTTATTATTTTCATCCTTAATACTCCTCACTTGAACTATGTCTTTACTTCTCTATCTCTTTGGTTGGCTTATACATACATCTTTCACCTTCTTTGGTATCTAATCTGTATAAATCACTAAAGCTAAATTTTTTTTGCATCATATATTGCTTTCTTAGAATCTCTAGACATTTTATATCTTTAATTCTCGGTTTACATCTAAACCAAATTTTATAACAATACTTCTTATTTCTTATCTTTTCTTGCACACTCGACTCCACCACCAACTATTCTTATTAAAAAGCTTTTCTTTTGATTCTAAACATCTTTAGCCTTTTAATTTGATACTTTTTCCACATAACGTTAGCTTCCTTATGAACATCCCAAATTCTAATTTCTTGTAGCTTGCTCTTAAAATATTTTTATTTGTGTTCTTTAAGTGTCCCCATCTAATCTAGGACAATAATTTAGTTTTTTTCTCTTACAACCTTTCATCTTAAAATCTAAAACTAATAGTCGATGTTGGGTACTTAAAATTTCACTTGGAATGACCTTACAATCTTTACAATCTAAATCTATTTTCTTATCAAAAATAATCAATCTGTGTTTTACTAGATCCATTTTATAAGTAATAATATGTTCATTCTTTTCTTAAATAAAGTATTAGCACTACAAAATCATAAGCTAAGGCAAAATCTAATATAGTCCTTACTTCTTAGTCACTCCAAATCCATAACCACCATGAATACTTTTAAAATCTTCTACCACTCTACCAACATGTCCATTTAAATCTCCCCAATAAATACTTTCTTTAAAGGTATCTTTTGTATTAATCCTCTAATTCATTCCAAAATTTTCTTTTGAGCTTACCTCCAAACCTACTTGAGAGCATAGACACTTATAACATTGATAATCTTAGTATCAATAATCTTTAAAGCTATAATTCTATCTCCACAATTAATACTTATAATATTATCCTTCAAACTTTTATCTATAATCACACCTACACCATTTCTAGTTAGACTTTTACACGAATACCAAAGTTTAAAATCTAAACTATCAATCTCCTTCCTTCTTCCCAACCCATTTATTTTCTTGAACACATAAAATATTTATCTTTCTATGAACCATAATATATTAATTCCATTAATTTTTGTAAGAATACCTATATTCCAAGATCTTAACCTAATTCTAGTTTCATGGACTAACTTCTTTTCGCATCTCATAAATAAAATAATTATTCCTTCACTATTTTGGAACACGAGCCTTATTACATTTTTTAAAGAGCGATAATTAGATTAAGAAAAGTATAATAAGGCATTGCTATTTGAATAAAATTAATTTAAATATTAATTTCATTTCATATATATATATGTATATATATATATATATATATGTATATATATATATATATATATATGTATAATATCATATATATATATATATATATATATATATATATATATATATATATATATATATATATATATATATATATATATATATATATATATATATATAAATCATTTTTGTCTTATATATGTAAATATCAAGATTTTTTTTGAAATTATGGTTTGATTAAATCACTAAAGTTATATATATTTATATCTTATTGGTATCTAATTATATTTATACTGATAATTTCATTTTAAATTTTTAAATTATTTTCTACTAAGTCCTAACTTTAAAAAAAACTTATAAAATGAGATCCAATTATTGCTTTACTTATTTCTTGTTAGTCCCAGGCATTAAGATTTAGCTATATCAATTTACGTGTCATCGAATCTCATTTGAGTAATTTTTATGTTCATAGCTCATGTAATAAGCTAGTAAATTTTAGATGTTTTACATATAACGATGATATTCATATCATGATTGGAGTTTGTTTGATTCAATTTAATATAATTGGGTATTTTTCAAAAAGGCGTTGTTGCATATTATTTGATACTCGCATACTTGCAATCAGCGTTTTTTAGTCTCATTTGATAGATGTCATATTTTTGAAATATATCATTTAATTCTTAAAATTGATAACATTGATCTATCATTATGCATTCGACAAATTTTCTTCTTGATGATTAGATCATCATTTCAAAGAAATATATATATATATATATATATATATATATATATATATATATATATATATATATATATATATATATATATATATATATATATATATATATATATATATATATATATATATATATATATATATATATATATATATATAATCAATTTTGATATTGCTCACAAAGTCATTTTGTGTCAGGATTTTGAAATTTTGGTGACGTATGTATTTTAGCTTCAATTTGCACATGGTAAAGTTGATCATTTTATCTTATGAACTATTTCGAATGATGTGACATGGTGGAAATCACAATGGTGAATCTTGTCCAGTAAAGATATGTTGAATTATTTATGTGATATCACATGTTTTTCAGCATCAGTTACTCCAAAATGATAAGGTAGTCAAATAGACTCGACCAACCCATCAAAATTCATAGATGCGAAGAGCTTGAGGAGTTGACATGAATTTTTATTTAATGACTCACAAAAGATAATAGTTGAGATGAACATTTATGTTTTAGAAGAGTGACTCATCAATATCATCATATGAAATGCAAGTTGAAAAGTGAGTTTAACTTTTTTGGTCAATCCTCAGGAATAAGAATTGAATTTGAAGAAGCTACCTCTTAAGAATTTGAGATAAGGTGATTCAAGTTGGGTTAAGTGGTAAAGTCTTACCACCTTCATCAAAGAGGGGAAATGCAATTAAAGATAAAGATAAATAAATTGAAGTCAACAAAGATATCATTCCCAAAAAATCCTAAACTAAAGCCTAAATCAAGCGAAAATATAGATGATAATATTCTATCACATCAGAAAGATCCCATAATTAAGTATGTATGAGGCTCTCAATGTCAAAGATCTCTCGAAACTTTGATTGCTCAATTAGAGAGTTTGACTCTTTGCACGAAAATGTATGACTAAATCATTGCAAACTCAAGATCTCCAATCATATTTTTTTGAAGAAGATATTATGTTGAGAACAACATATCACAATTGTCCTCTATATATTACTCCAGAGAGAGATGGCATCTCAATTAACAGAATATTGATCGATCCAGGTTCTTCTATCAACCATATGAGTCTAAAAGCATTAAGAGGATTATCACTCAAGATCCAACATCTTGGGAGAGATAAGTTGATGGTTCATGGTTTTGATGAGAAGAGAATAAATCACAGGTTCTTTTATTCTCCCTAAAGTTTTAGATTTATATACTAAAGTTTCATGTATCGATGATACATGGTTTAAAATTCTTGTCACCATGGCAAGAGTATGGCATGGTCCCATCAACTATAATAGTGTATGAAGTACTTAAAAGATGGAAAATTGAAATTCCTGACTACAACCATTCTTCATCCACGATGCAAAGATCTATGAAGATGAAAAATATTTTATTGCTAAAGACCCTATGTCAACAGAGCCTCTTGAAGCGGTAGCATTCACTTCAGGAAATAAAAAGAAATTTCATAAGGTGAAAGAGCAGAAGCAAAAAGGAAGAAATAAATAAATGTCTACTTTCCCTAAAGCACTTGACTTTACACCTAAATCAAGAGGATCAGTTCCTCATTTGGGAAGTGACACAAGAAGAAGAAAATATTCCTGTCAAACCTAAGGGAACTTATAAGCTTTCAAGAAAGGAAAAGTATGTAATAATTGATTCGATTCAAACTATGACTTTGAATCTACTTATGGAAATAAGTTATGGTACATCAGAAGGATAGCTCATTTGGGTGTCGAGGACTTCTTCAAAATATACCCATCCTCGATACTTCAAAGAAATCACTCATTGGTTCATAACATTGAAGAATTGATAACATTTTATGTACCATTAAGTGAGAGTGGCGACAACTCTTTTTTTACAAATCTGAAGAGTCTCATCCTCACAATTTTGATCAGCCTGTTCAACATGAAAATTTTGGTGAGATAATACCAGCACGAATACCAATATACTATCCATAGAAATTATGAATAATGATGCATAAGCTTGGAATTCATATTGAAACTACTAAAAATAGAACAAAAATCTTTAACAGGATGTGGAGTTAAAGAAGTCCTCAAGCATCACAAGAAGTGATAATTTTATCACTAAAGGTCTTGGGTTTCCACAAATCTCATCAAAATAAATTTTCTATAATATAATACTAAGATAAACTAATAGTGATGAAGAAGATGATCTCCGAAATTCTTCTTACAAATGATGAAGAAGTAAGTCAAACTTGAAGAACTTGAAGATGGTGGATAAATAACCTGGATGAACTCAAAGAAATCAAAGGAGTTGAAGGATCCCATCCAACTTTCATCAGTGCCTTTCTACTTGATGAAAAAGTTGAAGCGTTAAAAATACTACTTTGTGAATTCAGGGATTGCTTTGCTTAAACATATTCTAAAATACCAGACTTATCCCCTATGGTATTTATTTTTTTTTCTTGAGAGGAGAATGATGTGGGACACACGCAGATCCATAGGTGTACTCATTAGGGTGATCGGGTGCGACATTAAAGAATGATGTACTATCTCGAGATAGAAGTCACCATCCTATAAACTTTAATAAGGACTCAGGATAATGGGTCTTTAAACATCTATATTTCCCCACTTTACATGAAAAGTAAAGTAGGGTTTATTTTAAATCGTTCATTAAGTTTCCTATGGGCAAGCCCCATAGTTAATTACATCTTGGAATGAGATTTCTTAATACTCTCAATTAAGGTAAATGATCATTGTCTCCAAAGATTTCAAAGATAACTATCAATATTGGTTATTTTAGAAAATCAAAATGGGATTGATCAAAAGGGAGGTTATTATCAAACCAAAGGAGATGAGTAGGGGATGCTCATGATACTAGAAACCTAATGAGCATCCCAAACTATCCTATGGTTGGGCTTTATATTTTTGAAATTTGAGAAGAATTATATGTTTGAGTTGAATTTTTTATTAGAAATTTATGGCTTACAATTCCACAACATGAGATCATGTAAATGCCTAAGAGGTGAGGATTTATGTAGCCCATAAAGAAAAACAATCTGATCCTAAATCTAGGGAGCTTTGGGCCAACCACTCTAAAGAAAATGGGTATATGTTTACCTCCATAAGAGGATAAACCTTATTGACTTACGACCATCTAGGGGTGGCTACCAACTAATTCCTACGATTTAAATACATGTAGGCAAGTCTTATGCTTGGCAAGACAGCTAGGTGTTCTTTATTTAGAAAGGAGATTAGGTCCTTAAATACACTCTCTAAGAGACTAGATCATGAAGGGCATGAGTAATGACTTAATTTGATGAAAATTTATTAGGTTTTATTTTGATTTTTGGACAATTTTATTTGATACAGGCTATGGGATTTCATATGCCTAAAGCATGAGAAAATTGGTTGTGGGCTAAAATTGGAAAGAAGGAGGTGTGTTTTCATCATGGCTCTCAAAGGTCAAGTCATTTTCTTTGACAAAGGTGGAAGCCCTCCATTAACAAGAGTGAAGCAATATGATTTATGCATGATGTGAGACATACAACATCCAGCTAAGGGGTTGCTAAATCTTTTATTATCTTGATTTATGTCCTAGGCTTTAGGTGAGATTATGAGTTATTTAATTTAATTTTGAGTTAATTAATGAGATATAAATTCTATTTTTTCCTAAGAGCCTAATCTCATCCACGCCAATCATCAAACAATAAAGAAAGTAAGAAAATCATGTCATCCTAATTGCACAATCATAAACAAAACATCAATCACTTTATAAAATTGGTGCAAAAGAATAAGAGGCCGATGTGGTCGGGCTCCACTGCAAAAACTTGAAAAGGAAAATAGGTAACCGAGCTCTACCCTTATACAACCCAGATTACAAATGAATAATTATAATTTAGAAGGAATTTATGTTATGGGGGTCTTCATTCTTCATTTTTTTCATTTCTTTTTTCTTCATTTCTTTCCTTCTTTTGGTTTAACTTGGGATGTGGTTTATAAGGCTTCACATGGTATAAGACTTATCTGTAATCATCTAATCCATAACATTCATTCCAAATCTTAATTACAAAAATTACATCAAAATGGGAAAGATAAATCTAACTAAACACATAAAATATAGATTAGCTAAACATACCACAATCAAGCATTATATGAATAAGTTACTTAGCACCCCACACATGGGTAACCACTATAGTTGATTATGCTTAGGGGTATAAGTAACCTACATAAAGTATTTATATTTTTATTACTAACCACTTAAGCATAACTCCCACAGAAGACATGATTAAAGATCACCTATCATCTTATGCACATACACTAACATCTAACTAAAAATATTACATCACAAAAAAAAATCATCAAACCATGCACCCTAACATGAGATAGAAATGGTGACTTAGCTAATGTGTGTGCCATTTAAGGCTTGTGTGGCATGTCTTAGGCTTTAAGGTTGAAATTTTCTAAGTGTGAAGATTCAATTTAGATGGTGGTTTCATTTTAAGTGATTTAGTTGATTTGTCAATTTTAGTTGATGATTTGATTTGGTTTGAATGAACCTACATTTAGTTACTAAATGTTAAGAGAAGAAAAGAGAAGGAACTCTCTTTCATCCCTACCTTAAGTAATTTTTAAGATAGATTGATTAATGATTTTTCTTTGATGAATGTTTTATTATGTATTTTAATTAAACCTAAGTTTAGATTTGCTCTAAATAGCCTATTCAATAAGAAAGACATCTTAGGATTAATTAGGGTAAATTACTATCATATGACACACAACCATTTATTTTTTTCCACCATGTATACCATGCATATAAATAATCCTAAGCATATTTATACATGCAAAGGAAACCTTAGCACACCTTAATGATGAATGCAAAGAGATGTTGCTTAAGAAAATATGGATATTCCATGAATGCATATTTTTATTATGTAGAAAAGAGAGATTCTATTATCCATTAGCTAAATACACATCAACATGTATAAAATACATAAGTGAGTATGGTGCCATTATTTTCTACACATGGTACAAGACCTACTTAGGGCTACTTAAAGCCTCATAGCCAATGTCTAATATACCACTTTTCTTAAATACATGTAAATACAAAAGAAATAAATGGATGAAGAATCATGCAAAAGATTTTTTGTTTGATTTGGTTATAATTTACATGTGTAATGTGAGATCCTTCTTAAGTCATAACATAAGATGCATAGGAATAGATTTAAGCAAGTGTTTTATGTTCTTTTCAAATGAACTATACACTTTTACAAATCTATATAATCCATGTTAAGAGAAGAGAAAAAACAACACAAAACACATCTATGCTATATAATCACATGCAAGCTTATAAGTACTTATAAGTAGCATCACTTCATTTATAATATTTGATTTATATGTTTTGAAAATAATTTTTGGTTTAATAGCGACAATAGCCACTCATATTTGATTTATAAGGAGATTTTTATTTTTTTTGAATTTGATTTGACTTAGGAAATGTGAGAAAGAGTTTGTTAGTCCTAACCCATTTTTCTCATGTGTGAATCAATTTAGTTTAATTTTAGAACAATTAGGTTGATTTTTTATATTTTATTTAGGTTAAAGGTCAATTAAATCCATTAATTACCCCACATACCACTTTAACATAATTATTCAAGTAATTATGAGCCAACATATGATATGCAACCACATGAAATTTAAATAGCAATGCACCTAAGAAATAAAGGGCCTAATGCAATTGGCTCATATTATTGATTAATTAAGCTAAAGGGTTTAATTAAGTACTTTCATAACCATCCTACACATATAGTTTGATTATAATTTCCTTTGAATTTTGGGTTATTGACACTAAGAATCTACCCAAGATTAAGTGATTAAGTTTGAATAATTTGGTTTTGAGTTTAGTTAATTAAGCCATTTAATGAAATTAGTAAATCATTAATCAATTTGTAAATTTTATCCAAATGAAATAAACTTAGGAAAAGTTTGGAAAAGAAATCTAATCTCATTCCCACAAGTCCATTCACTATTTAATGATGATTAGCAAGCAATTAATGAATTTATCATTATTTAAGGTTAATTAATCATTTAATTAATTAAAGAGTGATTAGGGGTGATAAACAATTCCCCTAATTAATCAATAATAAATTCCAAATCATGGAGGAGAGAGGTCATCCCATAATCAACCAGAAGTTTTAATTAAGTAATTGAGTAATTAATCTAATTATATTTCTATTAAACCTAAATTGAGTGAAAGCTACTAGTTCAAAATCAACTTAACTTAATTTTATATTATTCCCCTTTGAATTATTTTTAAAATGAACTTGAGTTTGTATTTTTTGGATTTTTTTATAATTAGTTATGAATTTTGAAAGTTTTAGCATTAAAAATAAATTAATTAGAGCTAATTAACCTTCTTGAGACGTGGTGGACGCGCTTTCCATGTACGATGGGATGGTTATTTAAGTTTTCACATTTATGAGTCGGCGTGAATGTGCTTTCTCTGAGCCATCCAATCTAAGATCGAATGGCCAGATTAATCCAGTTTGAAGCTTAAACTAATGATGATCTAATCCGTCATCTGTTCTAATCATGCAAAATGGATGGCGGGTGATCCTTCTCCTTCAAGAGCGATGAGTTGTCTCTCCTCGTTCAATTCGAGTTCACCCAAGCTCAGATTGGAATCAAAATGATCCCACGGCTTCGGAAGGAGGCGGGATGAACATCCAATGGTCAAAATCTCAAGGTATCAATTTTCTTCAAAAAGGACCAAGCTATTTTTTCTATGATCATGATTTTAAGCAATACCTCATTGGAGGCTATCATCGGTGCTTCCAATGGACAAGGTAGCTTCGTCTAGTAGAGATGAAGCCCTGTTGAAGGTATCAATTCTTGATTTGAAGTGAATTGCTTGATTGACCAAGCTCCCCTACAATGGTGCTTAGGCTTGATCAAGGTGAGGCTTCTCATGGCTTGGAGACTTGGGAAACAACTTGGTTGAGCTTCAGTCCAAGTGTGTGCAAGTTTAATTTGGTTTGATGGAGAATTGAGTGAGTTGGATCGATCTCTCTCTTGTTTAGGCTTTAAGCAAAACCGAGAAGGAGAAATCAATGGAGCTTTGGAAAGGCATGGAAGAGCTTCGGGAGCTTCAACTAACTCTCATTAGCTCTATGGAATTGAATCCCGGTACATTGAGTGGGAATGACGGGGAGTATATCTCCCCCCTCCTTGGATCAGATGGAGAAGAACAATTTTATCATTTTTTATCAATGGAGGAGATTGGCTGATCGGTTTGGGCTATTTGGCATAACATGTGATTCATTTTAGGTAATGAAGGGAAGGAGAGTCAGTGCCCATGTGCTAGGTGAGTGTATAGGGTGATCCAAGTGCTCAATTCCCATTGGAGGGGTTAGTTTGGCCTTGGTTGGGTCATGGTGACCCAAACCCATTGGGTCATGTTCACCACCTCTTGGTGTCCATGTGGACCACTAGAGGATGCCAAGTGGCCGAGAGAAATGACCAAATTCAAGTGAATTTGGTCAGGATACACTGACCTAGGGTAAAATGGTCATTTGGCCTTGATTTTTATTTGGGAAGATTTGAAATGATTCAAAATGGGTTGGGTCAAATTTCAAGTGATTTGAGTTCATTTGGTTTGAATTGGTTCAATTTGATTTAGGTCAAGTTGGGTCAATTGGGTTGGGTTGACAATTGGTCAAATTGGGTCAAATGGTTAGGTCAAATTCAAATGATCATTTGAGCTATGGGTCATTAGTTTGGTTCAATTTGGTTTATATTTGGTTTTGGTTCATTTAGGTTCATTTAGGTCAAATGGGTCAAGTTGACCAATTTGACCCATTTATTTGAATTAGGTCATGGGTTGGTTTAGGCTTGGTTGATCATTTGAAATGTATTTACAAGCTTTGGTTTCAATCAATTTTGATTTGGTTTGATTTCAAGTTGATTTGACCTTTTAGGTCAAGTTGGGTTCATGGCCAATTGGGCTAGGTTGGGTATAGTTGGCCAATTGAAGCTTTAGTTAAGTTCAACAAGTGATTTAGAATGAATTTGACCCATTAGTTTTAATCAATTTGGCTTAGATCAAGATTTGACCCTTTTTTGACTTTTTAGGTCAACTTGGGTCAAGTTAGGTCAAGTGGTCAATTAGGCTTATTTTGGCTCAATTGATGGCTTGGTCAAGTTCAATCATTGATTATGGATTGGTTTAGATCAATGGTTTTAAATAATTTAGCATATAGTAAATTTTGTCTTGTTTATGCTTCATTTGGGTTAAGTGTTGACTTCGTCAAAGGCTAGGTTTGTCTTGGTTTCACCCAATTTAAGTGATTGATCATCCTAGGATAATTGTTCCTCATAATGTGAGGCTTTGATGGGTTTAGTTCAATCCAATTTGGGTTGGATTAGAATTTGGATCAAAATAGTCTTTAGGTCACTTCAAGTGAGCCTAAATGGTTGATTGACTTGATCAAGGCTTGATTCAAGTTTGGTTGAACTCACATATGACTTATGATTGAAATATAAATCATAAGTGATTTGGAGTCAAATGGGTTTTGATTCATTTGACAATTTCAAGTCAAAAGAGTGAAAATGGGTTTGACTTAGGTTAGTTTGATTTTGGTTTCATGATTATAATTTATGTTTATATTTGGGCATATGATTGGAGGATTGATTGTGTGAAGAGAAAAATCCAAGGGTTTGGATTGATTTGAGAATGATTTGGCTAACTTCAAGAATTTGACTTGAAAAGGTGTACTTTGGATTTAAGTTGGATTTAAACTTGAGTTTTGAATTTAGTTTTGGTTATTTTAATTTATATTTCATTTATATTTGTGAATATAAATGAGAATATAAATGGGTCATGAGAAATTGTTTTGAATTTGGAGTCATTTGGATTTGATTTGAGCTAAGTCCATAAGATGAAATCAAAATGGCTTAGGAAAGATTTTGGATTTGGAGTTGATCATGGGTTTCAATTATTTGAGATTTGATTCATGATTTGAATTTTGGAATTGATTCATGATTTGAGAAAATCAATTGAGTTGGAATTGATTTAAGATTTAAATTTGAAGTTTGGTTTGAGAGATGGAAGCAAGGATTGGGGGTTTAAGCTATGGTAAGTCTTTAATCCCCAGGCATAACTAATCATGGTTAACTTAAAGTCTCGTGTTCACCTAATCACTAGAAGTGTCTTAAGGAAGAATTCTTAGTGTTTAGAGGAGTCCATCAGATGAAGTAGTTGAAAGCTCATTCCTAAAGTGAGGTCAACAAAGGGCGCCCAATAAGTGTGGTGTGACTGACAAGGTACATCACACATATTGGTGTTGATAAAGATGATCAACAATGCCGAATGATCACAAGCACTAACAGAAATGATCTACTCCCAAATCCAAGGTGCAGAAGGAATCAAAAGCTTAGTTCAATGTGACTTTACTCATGTCAAAAATATAAGAGAAGGGGAATCCAGGATGGAGTATGTGAACTTTCCACTTGAGTAGGTTCAAGTCATCCAGGGATGAGAGGTTGTGAAATCCTTTGGGGATTAAAATTTAGAATCCATGGGATAAAAGATGTGAACCTTCACTAGGGGAACAAGTTGGTTGGATTGAATTTATTCCAGGAAAATTAGAAGATTTGCATCTCGAGGGAGTTGATTGATTTGATTGATTTGACTGTTGGGGAGGATGGTTGATTTTGTTTCATTTATATATATATATATATATATATATATATATATATATATATATATATATATATATATATATATATTGATTTTGGAGATTGTGATGGGATGTGAGCATATGGGCCTTTACTTCAGATTTACCAATCCAAAAGGGTAGTCCACCAACCACATAGAAGAACTATCCAACTAAAGGGGTTGCCTTTCGGTGTGCAGTGATTGTACTAGGAAGAAAGTGTAGTAGACTTATATCCTCCAAAGTTGGGATCTAGGGTGATCATTGGCGGCAATAATTGAACCCAACCTTGAGACTATTGAGTGAATGCCAGGGGACTTAAATCACTCAAAAATAGTCAAAATTAATTTCATTTTAATTATTTTTTAATGGATCCCATCGGTTGATGGACTACACTAAGTAGGGCCATGTCGCCTTGATTACACTTATTTAGATCCAAGGGGTAGCTTCTGGGGGGAACTATCCAACCAAAGGGTGTCTTTTGATTTGGAATGGTTAATTGGGAAGAAAGCATGGGACTCACATCTTCAAATAAAGACTATGGGGTGACACATTAAAGGTAACATGTTAGCAACTGGTTGCCATCAATTTGAGATAGTCATGCTAGGAAGAATGCATAGTAGACTTATATCTTCCAGAGAGAAATGATCATCGAGGAAACCTATTTGTGATAAAATAGTGAACCTAAGGGCTACTCGAGAGTGACCAGGACTTATATCCACTCAAGTAGTCGCAATTCCTATAGGAGTTATCGACATTTAAATATAGGATGCCTGCTTGGGAAAGGGGATCGTTGGGGGCTTAAATTACTAATCCATGAGAGAATTGATTTTTTTGTTTGTTTTATTTATTTATCATGGACCTTGTTGATTTGTGAAGGATCATACTGATAAGGAGCTTATATTAGCCTAGACATATCTCAAATTTACTGGTCCAAGGGAGAATTTGTGCATTTACTGAACAAATTCTCCAACCACATGGGTGACTACTAGGAAAGGGGGATTGTCCAATCCAAGAATGACCCGGGTAGTGTCTAAATGGGGTCACAAGGGACATGATCCAAGTAGAGTGCCCGTAGGGGAGGGGCTGCTAAGGGCTTTATCCAAAAACCTCGAGAAGATAATATTTATAGGTATTCGGTGGCCAAATCAAGGAGAAAGTGTGGGACTCACATCTCAAGAGTGGTGTATCCAGGGTGAGTCTTGACATATCAACCAACCTAAGGTGCCCATCGATTTGATAATCACGGGAAGAAAGCATTAGGGACTCACATCCTCCCTACAATGGAACTTCGGGATATTCTATCTTATTTGGCAGGTACTATCAAGGCTTATTGAGTGAATGCCTGGGGACTTGTATCTACTCAAAGTAGTCAAGAGGAAAGAGCCTGGGGACTTATCTTAAGCCTCAAATATACTCGACCTAGTTAGTGCATGATGGCTAGTTCAAGAAGAAAGCATGTACATCCTCTTAAACAAAGTCAACATAAGGTAGCTTCTGGGTGATGAGGCTACAAACTAACAAGGTGTCAATTTGCAATGGTCAAGTCGAAGAAAGCAGGGACTCACATCTTGGACAAATGACCAGGGTGACATAGCAAGGTAATATGTCCGCCCGATCTAGAGCAGCTAATGAGTGAGTGCCGCAGGAGGCTTGCTCCCACATCAGAATAGCCCGAGATAAAAGATATATGTTTATTTTTGTGCTAATATTTTTGTTTAAGGAGGATAGGATGTCGCTTGGGTTCTCTCACACCTATCCTAGTAGCATTGGGGAATCGTGTATAATTTGTGTTCGTGTTGTGAAGAAGGATAGGATGCCTCTTGGGTTCTCTTACACCTACCCAAAACATGTGATGATTAGTAACAAACAAATGCTTGAAAAAGAGAATATTTTAATGAATTTGGAATGAAATTTTTGATGATAATTATTTTCAAACATGATTTCATGGGTAATATTTCTTCAAATAGAGCCCATTAATTAGAAGCATCTGGTGTTCCCCTTTACAATCAATAAGTTGATAAGATCTTCTTTGATAGGCCTTCCCACGTGGGTTCAAACTTATTTCCCATCTTTTGATGGGAACAATTGGTCTCCTTAGAACTAAAACAAGCTCTCCTACTTTAAAAGCTCTAGGGCACTACTTATTGTGAGCTTGAATCATCTTGGCTTTGTAACTTGAGGTTACGGCATGCGTAGTGTCTCTCCTCCTTCCTTCAAGCTCTTCTAATATAACTTGGCATTCCTTTGTAGTGATTTTACTATACCTATCCTTAGTGATGGGAGTTGAACTTCTAATGGTAGAATAGCAGGACCCATACACTAAGAATGAGAATGGGTGAGTTGGAGTTACGTATGTGGTGCGTTTTCCCACAAGCTTTACACTCATTCCACTATTGTTTGTTATCGTCAAGTGTTTTCTTTAGTATTTAGATGAGAGTTTTGTTGAATGCTTCTGCTAGGCCATTCGCCCTGGGATAGTAGATGGTGGAGTATCTCCATTATACTCCAATCTATATTGTGTCTCCTGATAAAACTGTTGATCTTTGTGCTCTTGAATGTAGTACCATTATTGGATATAATTCGTCAAGGAACCCCAAACCTATATACGATATGGTTCTTGAAAAATTAGAGCACATGCTGAACTGTGGCCACTCTAAGTGGGATTGCCTTCGCCCACTTGAAAAAGTAGTTTATGGCAGCTAGGATGAACACCCTTGGAAGAAGAGGATCGATGGACACTATGTTGGTACCAACTCAAATGGCCATGAGGCCAATGTAGGATGTAGAATGTTGGGTGGTTGATGTAGGACCACATAGTGTACCTAACACTAATGGCATCTCCTAGCTACATTCATCTAGTCTGTAATCATCAAAGGTTAGTAATATCCTAGTCTCTTGATATTTTCTTTCATCTTTGGACCGGATTGATGCACTCCACATAGACCTGTATGTACCTCGATCATGTTCTTACGGGCTTCGTATTTGTCTAAATAGCATAACCACATTTGATCAAAAGTTTGTCAGTATAAGGTGCCATCCATGAGAGCATAGGAGAGCTCTCACTTCGATGACTTGTGATTTCTCTTGAGGTAGTTTCTGTGTTCAAGTAATCTATGAATGGTTGCCTCCAATCGCTCTTCATCTTTATTGGCAACCTCCCTTCAAGAGAAAGTTTCGACAAGTTCACATCATAAGGATAGGACTTGTCTATTTTGGACCCTTATTGGAATGGACTCATCTTCCAGACATGCCAATTTCTTGGCAAGTTTGGCCAAAGCATCTGCTACTGTGTTCTCTCCTCGAGGAACTTTGTAGATGGTGACCTAAGGGATTTGGGCCAACAGCTTCATGGTGTACTCATGGTAATGACGCAGCTTAGGTTTTAGAACCTTATAGGACCCACAATATGGTTGATAACTAGCTAAGAATCCTCATAGATATTGATGCTTTTGACACACACTGTAATGGCTAACTCTAGACTAGAAATCAAGGCCTCATACTCGACTTTGTTGTTGGTGCATGGATTGGAGAAATAGTATGAGAATCTTATCACATCGTGGTATGGAGTTAAGAGAGTGATTCCTACCTCTTCCTTTTTAGGAAGAGTAGATTGTGATTCTTCTCCTTTTTGAAAGGAAGTCGTACCATCCAAATATATCTCCCAATGGCGATTGTCAACCTCCCCTAAGCTCATGATTTGTTCATTGGGGAGATCATCACTAAGCGGGGAATCAATAGGAAGTGGGTGTGTTGTTCAAAAATCTGCTAGCACCTGTCCTTTCATTGCGCGGAGAGGTACGAATATAATATCAAACTGTGAGAGAATCATGGACCAACGTGCTAACCATACGTATAACGTTGGTTGTGTCATGAGATACTACAGTGATTCTTGAAATCAAGTTCATCTTATGAGAAAGCATATAGTGTCATAGATTTTGGGATGCAAAGAATAAAGCTAGGCAATATTTCTCAATAGGTGGGTAGTTTTTCTTGGGGATCGACGTGGGGTAGTAGAGAGTGTTCTCCTTCCCATCGTAATTAGTATGAGCCAACAAAGTGCTAAGGGAGTCATCCAATGTAATAGTGTAGAGGATAAGTGGCTTTCCTGGGATAGGGGCAACTAGAACTGGTGGCTTCACCAAATACTACTTGATGTCTTCAAAAGCATGCTAACACTTATCATCTCACTTGAACTTAGCATCCTTTTTGACAAGTGCTAAAAATGGTTTGCATCTCCCTGATAGATTGGAGATAAAGCATCTTAGATATGCTAATCGCCCCTAGAATGATCTGAGCTGTGTTAAACATTTAGGGGGGGTGTCATTTCTAAGATAGCTTAGATCTTTTCTAGGTCTATCACTATTCCCCGATGTCAGACAATAAACTCAAGGAACTTCCATGAAGCTACTCTGAATGCACACAACAGGGGGTTCATTTTGAGGTTAAATTATCTTAACCATTCGAAAACTACTCTCAAGTCGAAGAGATGGTCTTCATTTTCTTTGCTTTTGACTAGTAGATCATCGACATAGCATTCAACTTGATGATGAATTAGTTTGTTGAAGATCAGAGTCATGGCCCGCTAGTATGTAGCACCAATATTTTTAAGGCCGAAAGGCATGTCCTTATAATAATAGATTCTGATCGGGGTTTAAAAAGTAGTGTTTCTTTCATTCTTGGGGGCCATCGTAATTTGGTTTTAGCCAGATCACCCATCCATGAAGGAGAATATTGCATGAGATGAGGTGATGTCCATCCTTAATTCTGGAATAGGAAGTGGAAATTCATACTTAGGACATGCCTTATTTATGTCCCTTAAATTGACACATATGTGAAGTCGGACATTCTTTTCTTAACTGGCATGACACTGGCTAACCAGGTAGGGTATTTTTCTTCCCTGATAAAACTAACATTGATTAGTTTCTTGACCTCAGAAATGACCTATTGTTCAATTTCTAATCGCATGCATCTAGGAGCTTGCTTGATAGGGTTAGCGTTAGGATCTATTGCTAGTTTGTGGACTACTATGTTAGGAGATAATCTGGGAATCTCTTCATAGCTCCATGCAAATCTTTAAACTCATCAATAGTAACTAAGTCATTGGTTTCTTCTTCATTTAGAATTGGTGTATATGGGGTGTGGATCTTCTTACGAGGTTGATTTCTTTGATCTTGTCGATAGTTGAATGGATTTCTCTTCAAATTTTGGAGGTGCATCTTTGATTTGAAGATCATCGATCATCAAGTTTCTAAACACACCTCATAAGAGTTAGTGTGGTTTGAGAAGAAGTTATCAGACTCCAGATGATTGGTGACAAAGCTATAATCATCATGTTGGACCACTATCGAATCCTAATCTTGGTCTAGATTGTGCATCCCTGCCTTTATTGTTCCATAACTTCTCAAAATATTCTAACCTGTGCCTGGACCATGTATAAGGAATCAAACCTTTCTTTGCAAGATTATGAACACAAGGCGAGTACCAATCAAAAGGTAATTCCATTAAATCTTTATATGAATTATCCTCAAGTTCCACGACTTAGACTTGAGGATGATGATCCCAATAGGAATCTCTTTGGCTTGACATTCATGGAAGACCTAGGGGCTTCATTAACTACTAAATCTTCAACTTTTTGAGAAGAAAGTGAGGTTAGAGCTAAAGTTCCCAACTATTTCCTAATAGTTTTATATAATTTTGATTCGAATACATTTGTGCTTTGCTTGGAGGTCTAGACTTCATCAACACTGCTGAGTGTCACCTCCAATGAAACCGAGAGGTTGGTTGGTATGCTAATCACATGAGACTCATCCTGAGCTGGATTCCAAGTCTATGTGAATAGTAGTACTCTGAGGAACATAACCTATTGGCAGGGGTCTTCCACCTTTGGAATTGCTCTCTATGTCTACCTCTGCCTTTTCCTCGTGGAGGTCGAGTCATCCTACCCATATGTTTGTATGGTGGAATGAACTATGGGTGGAATATAACATGCGGCTCTAACTCTTCTTTAGTGTCCCTTTCTCGCTCATTTGTACTTTCCTTTTTCTTTTCTATTTCTTTTTATTTTTCTTTTTCTTCTTTTTTTTTTTTTTTGTATATGAATTTTGAACAAGTTTGTGAGAATAGGCATTTTGATTTTGAAGAAGGTCGCATCTTTATATATCTCGACCTCTCTAACTAAAAATGGCTTTTCATCTCCTTTGACATAGTATTTGATTCCATCCCTTCGAAACTTGATGCACTGATGAAGGGAGGATGGAATCATCTTGTTCTAGTGTATCCAAGGCCTACCTAGCAAATAGTGAACAAGTATTCAAATCAATTATATAGAACTTGGCTTGGTCTTCTATTTCCAAAGGTAACACTATGGAGCCTAAAGCATCTTGCCCTTGTTGAATGGTCTCCCATCATCCAACTCCTGAGTGAGAGATGTCAATCTTCAAATAGGCAAGGGTCTTTAGACTCATGTTCCTTGATGCACGGATCAACTAAAATCTTAGAAAGTCTAAATCGCCCGCATGTGATGTAGGGGGCGGTTGTGCTCCATGTCCCCTAGTAGATGGTCTTCATGTGTGAATGTGACTCCCTAGGCTTCTCTTGAATAATGTGCCTCCTCTCTAACAACGGTCAGTTGAGCTAAGCATATATTTAGATCAAGAAGATTCTTGATTAATGATTCTCTCATCTCTTTGGATAAGACAAGGGCATCATATATGCTTAGTTTAGCTAGAAACTTTCTTTGGTAAGCGAGGATATTATAATCAACTTTGGGCTGATCCTCCATAAACATATTCATGGGTGGAGTATCTTGTGGAGGGGCTTCTTGCTGTGGTACCAATGACTTATTTTCCTTATCTTGAGGTCGCCCTAGGTAGAACCTTGCCACTATGGAGGTTAACTTCGGTGATCTCTTGTGACGATTTAGTGAAAGATACTAGTTTCTCGTCAGGCTTACCTACAGCTTCTCCTATAGGACCCTCAAAATCAGATGATTTCAAGTCTATCTCAAGAGGTGAACCCATAGTATTAGAAAGGAAAGTCCATTTGAATCAAGAGGATGATCGAGTTGTTATAATTATTATTAAGACTTGAAGAGTTTTCTAAAAGAGTAGAGTCAGACAACCCATCAAAAGTGACACAGATGTAATTCAAACTAGCTTTATTCCTAGATTTCTTAGATTTAGAAGGAGGTACATAGTAGAAATCTAATAAAGTAAGTGGGGTGAGGGATTTGATGCCCTCATCCACCGATACAAGATGTCTACTAGAAGAAGAAGAGCTAGTTGAAGTAGAAATGTCGGCTGAAGTAGTAGTTGCAATGTGGAATGGAGGTTGGGTCAATGGGTGGTTCTTGCTATCCAGGGCAAGTATGGTTGCTTCTTCTTGAGCTCCACTTTCCCAAGTTATCTTTGGAAAACTTGTGAATCTTCCTTGATGTTGGAGGTTGTCTATCACTTATACAAAAAGTTTCTTGATTTTAGAAATAATCTTTTAGAGGTTGGGATAAGAGATATCCCAACCTTCTTATTTTGAGAGGATCACATGTATACTGGGATTACCCTAACAAAGCGGATGGTTGTTCCACTAGATATTCCTTAGGGATAACTATACGACTTGTAGTTATGCTCAAAGTCCTTAAATGTAAAGGTAATCCTCCAAAACATGGCCTAACACATGCGTGGTAGGGCAAAAATTTAGATCATTACTCACGCCCACTTCCTCGGCTTCTAGGCTCGTAGCTAAAATCAGGTTTCTTTAAGAGGTTTTAAAGATTTTCTACTACCTCTCTTAAATGATAATAAATCATGTAATTTATCAATAAAGAACAAAATATGATTCCATTTCATCAAAATCATATCTTCTTTTGAAGCATTATTTGCTTCTCTTGCGAATCCATCATGACGTGTTTAGGGTGGGTGTAAGAGTCCCCCAGTGGCATCCCATCCCTCTTTCATAACATAAACACAATTTCCTAGCACTATTAAAATAGGTGTAAAGAGGCAGGTGGCATCTAATCAACTAAGTTAGGTGAGCACCCAAGCAACATCCTTTCTTAGTGGAAAATCCTAGTTTCCATCCGTAGCACCATTTCAACAAAATCCACTAGTGTGTTTAAGGTAGGTATAAGAGTCACCCAGAAGCATCCTATTCCTTTTAACATATGCACAAAAAAACACAAATCTTTTGTCTCGAGTTATTTGATGTGGGAGAAAGCCCACATGAAACTCACTATTATGCTCTAGATCTATATCTACCTCGTTAGTATGTTATCAGTGGTCGTTGTTTGGAAGATGTGAGTCAGCTTTCTTAAAACCATTACAAATCAAGCCTTGTTAGTATGATAGATTTCTTGCCTCAACCATTCTTTGATTTTGTTTAAGAAGATGTGAGTCTATGTGCTTTCTTCTTGAACTAATCATCAAGATCTAACTAGATCAAGTATATTTGAGGTTTAAGATAAGTCCCCCAAAGAGTCCTTTCCTGACTACATTTGAGTCAAGTCCTCCATGAAGTCACTTGAAGTAGTGCAGATGGATATGTCGAGCGATGACTATCCCACAATTCCTTGGGAGGATGTGAGTCCCAGCTTTCTTCTAGGTTGATTGTTTACAACCGATGGGCACCTTAGGTTGTCATCTCTTGATGACTCACTGTGGTACACCACTCTTGGCAGTTGAGTCCCAAGCTTTCTCCTTGAGTTGGACACTAAATACCTATAAGATATACTAACCATATCATCTCCTCCAGAGTGTTGGATTAAGCCCTTAGTAGCCCCATCCCCTGTGAGCATTCTATTTGCATCAAGCCCATTGTGACCCCATTTAGACACTACCCGGGTTACTTTTGGATTGGACAATCCCCCTTTTATAGTAACCACTCCTATGGTTAAAATTTGTTCATATGCAATTCTCCCGTTGATAAATTTAAGATAGGTCTAGTGATATAAGCTCCTTCTTAGTTTGATCCCTCAAATCCATGATAAGCAAATAAAACAAATAAATTAATTATTTTGGATTAGAATTCAAGTTCCCAAAGGGCCTCTTTTCCCAAGCAGGCATCCTACTTTTAGGGCAGTGTCAATAGAACTCCCTATAAAAATTGCCTAACTACTTGAGTTGAGATAAGTCCCGTGCGGCACTCACTCGTTCACAGTCGTTCATATATTTTTCATAAGTAGGTTACCATGATCATTCATCTTTGGAAGTTGTAAGACTATGGCGCATTTTCTAGATGATTGCCACAAACAACAAGCGAAGGTGGGTTGGATTTGTCAAAGCTCACCCATGGTCTTTTTTAGTGGAAGATGTGAGTCCTCAAGCTTTCTTCCCTTGAATTGATCATTGCAAACTGAAAGGCACTCCTTTGGTCGGTTAGTTCTCCCATCGGCTGGGAAGCTACTCCCTTTGGTTTAGTAAATCTAAGATAGGTCTAGGTTAATATAAGCTCCTTCTCAGTGTGATCCATTGCAAACCAACGAAATCCATCAAAATAAATTTAAAAATAAAATTAATCTTGATTATCTTTGAGTTTATCTAAGTTCCCTAGTGGTGTACACTCAATAGTCAGCCTTAGGTTGGGTTCAATCTGTTGCCTTGCTAATAGATTACCCCAACAACTGAACCCTACTTTGGAGGATGTAAGTCTATCATGCTTTCTTCCTAGTACAGTTATTGCATACCAAAATGCATTCCCTTTTTTCGGTTAGTCCTACTACGTGTTTAGTACACTACCTCTTTGGATTGGTAAATCTGAGTTAGGTCTAGCCTCCTTCCACCAGATCCATCATAAAACCAACGGGTCCCATTTGAAAAATCCAAATATAAAAGTTAAAAAAAATTCAACCTCTTCCCTAGTGGAAGTTTCTCCTCTGAGACTCAAATCAAATCAAACCTCTCATCCCCATGTGTATGACTTGAACCTACTTCCATAGTGGAAGGTTCACATACCTATCCCTTAGTGGATTCCCCCTCTCTCATGTCTTGGACATGAGTAGAGCCACATTACATTAAGTTTTGGATTCCTTCTACACCTTGGGTTAGGGATAGATTGTTTCTGTTAGTGCTTATGTCTTTTGGTATTGTTGATTATTTGGTACACCAATACGTGCGGTGTTCCTTGGTCACACCACACTATCCCTTTGTTGATCTCATTTTTAGAATGAGCTCTCAACCCCTCCATCTTTGACATGGGACTTCTCTTAGACTTTAAGAGTTCCTTAGTCCAGACACATCTAGTGATTAGGTGGACACTCTTTAGAGACTTAGAAGAGTTAGCCAGGAATAGGTAGCACTTAGGGTGTTTGGAAAATTTGTCCACCCTTAGCTTGAACCACTTTCCTTACTTCCTTCCTTCAAGTCAAACTCCAAATCAATATCAAACCTAAATAAATTCTAGCCTAATTGATTTTCTCCAAACTCAAATCAATGTCACATGATTGAAACACATGATTGAAATCCATAATTGAAACCCATGATTGAAATTCAAAAATTCCAAATATTTCCTAAGTCCTTAATTTTTCTCTTAAGGACTTAGCCAAAATTATCCTCAAATTCATGAATTTTTCTCACAACTCATTTATATTCTCATTTATATTCACATATATAAATGAAATATAAATTCAGATCAATCAAATCGAAATCCAAATTCAAATTCCTAATTCAAAATCTTTTCTTCTGTCCTTAATTTCCACCTTATGGACTTGGCCTAAATCATCTTCAAATCAATTCAAACTCATAAAATGTTCTCATAACTCATTTATATTTTCATTTATATTCATATATATAAAATATAAATTCAAATCAATCAAACTAAATCAAAATTCAAAATTAACTCACTAAATCTTTTAAAACCCTTAATCTCTCTTAAAATTTAGCTAGATCATGATCAAATCACTTCAAACTCATGAAATTTGCTCATTACCCATTTATATTCACATTTATATTTACATATATAAATGAAATATAAATTCAAAACAATCAAAACCACTTCCAAAAATCAAACTCAAATTCAATCAAAATCTAACCTAAGCCTTTCAAGTCAAATTCTTGAACTTAGCCAAATCAACTTCAAATCAAGCCAAACTCTTGATTCTCCTTCACGATTCAATCAATCCCTCAATCAAGAATCCAAACATAAATACAAACTTCAAACACTTAAGCAAAACTCAATTCAAAATCAAGCCAAAATTCATTCATGTTCTTCCTTTGAATATGAAATTGTCAAATGAATCAAAACCATTTGACTTCAAACCACTTTAAAATGGTTATATTTCAATAAGTCCAAGTTAAATCAAACTCAAATCAAGCTTTGACCAGCCATTTGACCCACATAGGCTCACTTGACCCAAAGTGACCTAAAGTATCAATGAGCCAAATTATCCCAAAATTGGATTGAATCAAACTATATCTCATCATGATCAACAATCATCATGATGATCAATCACTCAAATTTAAAACCAAGTCAAACTTAAGGGTTGACCAAGTCAACATTTGTAAAATGAAACCTAACATAGCCAAAATCCACCATAACCAATGATTGAAACTAGATTTAAGTTCATTTGTGACCAATGTTTCAACTAGCCCAACCTAGAATTCACCTTGAACTTAACTTAAATCATTTGGGTAAATTCAAACTTAACCAAAATTGATTGGAAATAAAGATATCAATTTACTTCATATGACTAACCAAACCTAAACCTACCCATGACCCAAACAAATAGGTCAAATGGGTCATTGATCAAATTGACCCATTTGACCTAAATGAAGTCATATGAATCAAATTCAAACCTAAACCAAATTGAATCAAACCAAAGCCACCAAAATATTTCAAATTATCATATGAACTTGACCCAACCCTTAGTTTGACCCAATTTGAACAATTGGTCAACTTGACCTAAGTTGACCTAAATGGGTTGACATGAACCAAACTATACCAAATGAACTCCAAATCCAATGAAACTTGGCAAAACCTATTTTCTCAATATACCCAACATATCCAAATTCAAAAATGATCCAAATGATCATTTTACTCTTTGGCCATAGAACAAATTGTGGCCAATACCACTTAGAATTTGGTCAAACCCTCTTCATACCTACTTGATACTCTCTAATTGATCAAGTGAATTAGGGAGGGTGCAACAATGGGTTTGGGTCATCCCACTTGAAAGGCAAACCACCATGTGCATGGAAATGGGCACATGGGAATCATGCCTCCACTCAAATGGAGCACATGGGGACTTCACTAATCCACTCCCTAACCTAAAATGAATCACATGGCACCTCTAATAGCTAAAACAACCCTCTAAATCAAGGCAATTGATCCCAAATGGCAAGTGAAGCTTCAGCCGTCTGATTGCCATTGGGGGAGACATACTCTCCCTAATTCACTTCAATTCTAATATAGCCATTGTCGATTGAAGCCTAAAGAATCATAGGAGACATTTGCAAGTGATCCTAAGCTTCCTAGAAGGAGATTGAAATTTCCATTTCTCAATTTTCATCATTTGAAAATAAGGTGGCTCAATTAAATTTCCAACTTCCTCCACACTCAAAATCAGTGTATTTCCCTTTTCACACTCCATCAGAGAGCCTAATCGAGCTTGCCTAAGCTCCCTTCCAAGTCCTTGAAGCAAGGGGAGATCCAATTCAATCAAAATCGAGCTCAAGCTAAGGAGGAGGTGACCCATAGGAAGATCCACTCAACCTCTGACTAAAATTTCACCAAAGCTTTGTCTGACCAGTGAAGCTTCTAAGAATCGAGCACCGGTGATCACCTCCAATGAGGTATGCCATTTTTGACCATTAAACTCAATGTGGTGTGAAGCTTTATGAAAGAAATATTAATGGCATAATATCTTGACCATTGGATGTAATCTCCTATGCATGGTGATGGTGTGGGGAAAATTAGGGATCAATCCGAGCTCGATCGAGCTCGGATGATCCCTTAGAACATGGATGGCCTCCATTGTTCACAGGGGAGATCAGGGAAGGTTCTCTGGCCATCCATCCACTCATTTTGGATGGACGACCGAGATTAAAACACACTTTATATTTAATTTTATCCCTCGATCCATGCTTTAATCTCACATCCATCCTTGATCGATGGTTGAAAAAGCATTAGCCACGCCCATAGGTCTTATGATAACGTTTAATATCAATCGGACATGTAAAGGGATGATATGTCAGTTGCACGCATGGCACACCATAGGGATTAAGGATTTAATTAAATTTTAAATAATTCTAATTAATTACCTAAACTTCTAAAATTCATATATCAACCTAGAAAAATAAAAAAAAATATGAAATAAATTGCATTAAAAAGATAATTGAATATAGAATATTCTAAAATTAATTTTGATTAATTTTGAATACTTCTTTTCTCTAAATTTTAGGTTTTATTGAGAATCTTAATTTATTAATTACCCTTTAATTAATCCACTAATTATTCTCAAACTTCTTGAGTATATTTTGGGAGATGACTTCTACCTCTCCTAATTTTCTTGAGATTTATTGGTGGCTTAATTTGGGAAATTACTAATTCATTTCGTAATTACCCCCTTAATGTAATTAAGATTAATTTAGGGTTTGATTAGTGGTTTAACCCTTTATTGAAGTTGATTAAGATCTGTTTCAATGAATAGGAGGTTTAGGGAATAATTTTTGGGGTACTTCCCCTAAGCTATTTCTTAAACTCCATTTTCTTTCTTAATCCTCTCTTAATTAAGGGTTAATTCACTAATTACCCCCTTAATTAATTTCTTAAAATTCTAAAACTTTCCAGAACTGAATTAATTTACTTGGGGTTGATGCTTAGGTGTTCAAGAGCCTAAGTTCAATTAAGGAAATCAAAATTCAACTCATATGGGTGAGGGGTGTTTTCAAATTACTTAAGTTAAACTCCTTAGTTTAATTAATCATTAATCATGAGCCAAATTGCATTAGGCCCCTTTCTTCCTAGGTGCATTGCAAATTTAAATTCCTTGTAAGGTTTTATGTCATCTCATTGGCTCATAATTATTAGGTTAACTATGTCAAGGTGGTGTAGGTAAAGGGTAATTAACATGCTTAATTCATACCTTAACCTAATCAAAATATAAAATGAATCTAATCACCTAAAAATTGAACAAAAATATTGAACACGTATGGGAATGGGTTAGGAATAGTAAACTCACTTCATTATTTTCAAATTAAATCAAATTCAAAATCAAACAAAAATACTTTAAACAAACTTTGATTTGCTTTAAGCTTTCTCATTTCATAAGATTGTCTTTAAAAATTAATTAAAGTGAATGTGTTTACCTGCTTTCATTACTTTAGTTCTTTTTCAATATGCTAAATATGTGTGTCATATGATTTCATGCATTCATGCTTTTCAAAAATTGAATTTAAAATGGAAATATTTCCTTTATGTCAAATTGCATGTGTTGGCTAAAGTAAGAATATGAGTTGCTATTATCACTATTAAATCCAAATTATTTTCAAATATCAATAATAAAACTTGAAAGCAAGCATGGGGAGTTATTATTAAAGTCATTGCTAAGCATACCACACAAACTTCTAGCTTTAGGATAAGGTGGTGCATGGTTTGATGCTTGCTTTCATTTTATGATATATATTTTAGTTGATGTTGGGGTGAATGTCATTGAATGAATGATATGATGATTTAGTTTAATTTATTTTCTCAGATTGTTCTTAAGATTTTTAAATAAAAATATAAATGCTTTTGTTGTGTAGTGCTTATACTGTAAGCATCCAATAGTGGACTTACTCACTGTGTTGATAAGTCCAATATACATGCTTGGGATTTTATTATTTGTTTAGCTAATCTCTATTTTACAGGTGTTAGCTAGCTTTACTTTTTCTTTTCATATAATTTTTGCAATTAGGATTTTGGAATGATTGTTATGGAGATTAGGATGAACATTAGTCGTAGGATCTCATCTTATATACCATGAGTGGAACAACCATTACCAACCATCAAAAGAAGAAAGCAAAGAAAAAGAAGAAAAGAAGAAGAAGAAGAAAGAAGAATGAAAAATGAAGCTTGAAGACCCCATAATGAGTTCCTTGCTTAATTGTATTTAATTTATTTGTATCATTGTATACGGTAGACTGATACCCAATTTCTTGGTTTGTGGTGGTACCAGATGGTTTCTTATTCTTTTGTGATTAGCTTTATAAATTGATTGATGATTTGTTTAGCTTGTGCATTAAGTGGCATCATCTTCCTAATTTCTTCCTTGCTTTATATATGGCCTGGATGTAGCTTAGAGAAAAATAAATCTTCTACCAAATTTAGTAATTCAAAACTAAAAATATAGAACTCATAACCTCACTTAAAGCTTTGGCTAAAAATTAAGATAAAAGAATTAGCAACCCCTTGGCTGGATGAATACTTCTTTTATAACATCAAATGCATATTATTTTTACTCTTGATTGGAGGCTTCACCTTTTCTAGAAACTTGGCTTGACTTTTGAGAGCCATGGTGGTACACCTTCTCCCTTTCATGATTTTGGAATCTCATTTTCATGCATTAGGCATATGAATCCTATTAGCAGAGTCAAAATGATTGTCCAATGAAAATAAAATATAATATGAATTGCATTAGATTTAGGTCATTTAAGCATACCCTTACATGATCTAGTCTCTTTAGGGAGTGAGTTTAAGGACTTAGTCTCTTTCTAAATAAATAATAGGTAGCTATCTTGCATAAAGCATATGACATGAATTTAAAATCATAGGAGGAGTTGGCAACCAAGTTGGTTGTAAGTCCAAACAGTGATTTATTCTCACTTATGAGGCAAAACCAAATACCTATTTTCACCTTAGATTTAGATTATGCTTTTGGCTCTGAAAGCTTAGGATTAGATTCTCCTTCCATCCATAAGCATAAATTCTCACCTCATGCATTTCCATAATCTTGTGTTGTGGAATCATAAGTCTTCTAATAAAATTCTCAAATAAAATAAATCAATTTCAAAATGTAAAGCCAAATCATGGGCATTGAGATGCTTTTATAGGTTTCAGCATCATGAGTATCTCACATCTTCATTTGGCTTCAATAACTCCTCTCTTAGATCAATCTTTTTTGATCTTGAATAAACTATTGATTGATAGTTATCAAATCTTTGGAGACAATAATCATTTACCTTAATGAGTATTCTAAGGGATCTCATTCCTTAATATATTAACTATAGGATCTTGACCATGAACTTAGAATGGATTTAAAATCTTTTATTTTTTTCCATATAAAGTGGAGAAGAATCTTTATTTTACATACTCATTGTCCTTAGTCCTTATTGAGGGTGGGTCCATTGTAAGGTGGTGACTTCTATCTTTGAGATGGTACACCTCTCTCATGTATTCGATCACCCTCTAAAAATATCTGGATCATTGGTGTCAAAATTCCAAAAGAAAGAAATATATTTCTATCTTCATTTTATCCATAAAGTGAAGAAGTATATATTTTATTCTCTAAAGAATTATAAAATTTCACCACAATGTCTAGACTTTATGAGAGGTTATGAATTATTTAACTTAATTTTGAATTGATTAATTGGATAGAAAATTTATTTTTCCTAAAGGCTAATCTCATCCAGCCATTCCAACCATGAACAATTAGAAACTATGAAAATCATGTCATCTAATTGGCAATCATAAACATAACATCAATCAATTAATAAAATTAGCACAAAAGGATAAAGGAGGTGCGATGGGTCACCTATAACAAAGAAATATATCAAGCTACCTATACCCGATTATAAATCATGTTATGGGGGTCTTCATACTTTATTTCTTCATTTCTTTATTCGTCATTTCTTTCTTTCTTTAGGTTTTACTTGGGATGTAGTTTGCTCCAAGGCTTCACATGGTATATAAGACATGATCTTTTAACCAATGTTCATCTTAATTCCACCATAACATTCATTCTAAATCTTAATTACAAAATTTACATCAAAATGGGAAAGATAAATCTAACTAAACTTGCAAAATAAAAATTAGCTAAACATAACACAATGGCAGTTATATGAATAAGTTGAACTTAGCACCACATGGGTAACCAAGTCCACATCTTAATTTGGTTTATGCAGGGGTATAAGAAACTACGGTAAAAGCATTTATATTTTTTATTATTCGCCCCTTAAGCACAACCCTATAGAAAATTATGATTAGGCTAAGATAGCCATATCATCCGATCTACGCACATCTAACATCATGTCTAAAATATTACATCACAAAATAAAATCATGCCACCTAACCTAAAACTAGAAATGGTGACTTAGTCTAATGTGTGTGTCATTTAAGATTTGTGTGGCTTGTCTTAGCTAAGATTTAAGGTTGAAATTTTCTAATTGTGAAAGATTCAATTTAGATGGTGGTTTCATTTCAAGTGATTTAGTTGATTTATCAATTTTAGTTGATGATTTGATTTAGTTTGAATGAACCTACATTTAATGACTAAATGTTATGAATAGAAGAGAGGAGAGAAGAGCTCTATTTCATCCCTACCTTAAAATATTTTTAAGGTAGATTGATTAATGAATTTCCTTTAGTGAATATTTTATTATGTATTTTAATTAACCCTAAATTTAAATTTGCTCTAAATAGCCCTATTTAATAAGAAAGGCATCTTAGGATTAGTTAGGGTGGATTACTACCACATGACACATACCAATTATTTCTTTCCACTATGTATACCATGCATATGAAAAATCCTAAGCATACATATACATGCAATGCAAATTTTATCACACTTTAATGATGAATGCTAAGAGATATGATTTGAAATTTTGGATATTCTATTGATGCATGCCTTTATTATACAGAAAAGGAGGACTTCTCATCCATTAACAAAATGCACATTCACATGTATAAAAGTTATAAGTGAGTAATTGCCATTATTTTCTACATCGAGTGGGTACAAGACCTACTTAGGTTTAAAACCTTGACCAGGATGTCGGTAATATACCACTTTTTTTTAAATACATGTACATGTATAAAAGAATCAAATGGATAAAAGAATCATGCAAAAGATCATATTTGATTTGATTGTATAATTTACATGTGTAATATGAAGATCCTTCTTAAGTCATAACATAGAAATGCATAGGAATAGATTTAAAACAAGTGTTTGTTCTTTTCAAATTATACACTTTCAAGTGTTATGTAAATCCATGTTAAGAAAGAAAGAACTTCATAATACACATCTTATGCTATAATGCAAACATATAAATATTTATAAGTAGCATCACTTCATTCATAATCTTTGATTTATAGGTTTTAAAATAAATTTTGTTTAATAATGATAATAGCCACTCATATTCTTAATTTTAGCCAACATGCAATTTGATATAAAAGAAAATATTTTATTTAATTAATTTTTTAAAGAGATGAATGCATGATTTCATATGACAAATAATATGCTTGGAAAGAAATAAAGGATGTAAGCACATGACTTCATTCACCCTAATTAATTCTAAAGGACAACCATATAAAATAGGATTATTTAAAATGAATCAAAACTTTTTGAAAAGATTTTTTTTTTGAATTTGATTTGACTTAGAAATATGAAAAGGATTTGCTAGTCCTAACCCATTTCTCTCATATGTGAATTGGTTTAGTTTAACATTAAAACAATTAGGGTGATTTTATGTTTTATTTAGGTTAAGATATAAATTAAATCTATTAATTACCCCTTCCCTATACCACTTTAACATAATTATTCAAGTAATTGTAGGCCAACATATGATATGCAACCACATGGAATTTAAATCAACAATGCACCTAAGAAATGAAAGGGTCTAATCTGGGTTCACAATTATTATTTAAGCTAAAGGATTTAGTTAAGTACTTTTATAACCATCCTACACATGTAGTTTGATTATAATTTTCCTTAAAAATATCTTAGGTTATGGAACACCTAAGAATTTACCCAAGAATTAAATGATTAAATTCTGGAATGATTTGATTTTGAATTTGATTAATATTATTTAATGTGGTGATTAAGCCATTAATTAATTGTAAATTGATTAAGTGTTTATCCAAATGAAATAAACTTTAGAGAAATATTAGAAAAGAGCTTATCATCTCATTACCTATGTGCATTCACTATTTCTTAATGATTAGTAAATTTAATTAATGAATTTATCACTGTTTAACATGTTAATTAATCATTTAATAAATTAAGAGAGGGATTAAGGATGAAACAAGCAATTCCCCTAATTAATCCAGCAATAAATTTCAAGAAAATTATGAAAGGCAGAGATCATCCTACTAATCAACCTCAGAAAGTTTGGAATTAATTGCTAGAGTAATTATGGAGTAATTACTTAATTATATTTCTAATAAAATCTAAATTGAGTGAAAATTATTCAAAATCAATTGATTTTAATTTTATATTATTTTCCTCATTATCTTTAAAATGAATGTTTATTTGTATTTTTGGATTTTTTTTCTATAATTAGTTATGAATTTTAGTAGTTTTACCATTAAAATTAGATTAATTAAGCCTAATTAAACCCCATCTAGACATGGCGGGACACGTGCGTGCGTGATGCACTTTCCATGGCACGATGGGATAGTTATTTAAGTTGTCACATCGATCGGGCGTGGAGGCGGATCTCTCTGCGGCGTCAATCAGATTGGATGGTCGAGATCAATCGTGATTTAGGAATGAATCGAGGATCTAGTGCGATCTAACACGACCATCCGTTAATCATGAGCGGATGGCGTGTGATCGCCTCTCGCGACGATGAGAGAGACAAAGTTTGTCTTTCCTCGTTCAATTCAAGCTCACCCGAGCTCAGATTGGGATCAAAATGATCTCACACCTTCGGAAGGAGGGGGGATGCACATCCGACGATCAAGATTTCAAGGGTTGACAATTTCCTTCAAAAAGGACCAACCAAATTTTCCTATGGCTATGGTTTCAAACAATTACTTCACCGGAGGCTATCACTAGCACTTCCAACAGACGTAGGTCTAGCAGAGACAAATCCTTGTTGAAGGAGTTCGGCCTTGATTTGAAGTAAATTGCTCGGTTGACCAAGCTCCCCTTCAATGGTGATCGGCCTTGGTCGAAGTGGTGCTTCTTGTGGCTTGGAGGCTTGGGAAATGACCTGATTGAGCTCGACGAAGTCCACTGATGGTGTATGCAACATAAATTTGATTTTAGTTGGGAATTGGATAAGTTGGAATTTGAGCTCACCTCACCTGTTTTGGCTTTGAGTAAAATCGAGAAGGAGAAAAAGGGGAGCTCAGGAATGGCTTGGAAAAGTTAGGGAAGGCTTCGATTCAATCTCCTTAGCTCTGAGGAAATGATTTCTTTCTTTGGTTTGAGTGGGAATGAGGGGGAGTATCCCCCTCCTTGGATCGGACGGTGAGGAGCTAAATTACCATTTTTTATCAATGGTTAGGATTGGAGGCACGATTTGAGCTCCAAACCACCCCACATGGGTCATTTTGGGTAGTGGAGTGAATGAGAGTGGATGCCCATGTGCTAGGTGAGTGCATTTGGAGTTCCAATTGTTCAAATGCCATTGGAGAGGTTAGTTTGAGCTTGCCTTGGGTCATGACTGACCCAAGCTTATTGGGTCATGTTCACCACCCTCCTTGGTGCCCATGTGGACCACTAGAAGGATGTCAAGTGGACTTGAGAAAGAAATGATCAAATTTCAAGTGAATTTGGTCATAGGATATCCTTTGACTTAATAAAATAGTCATTTGGCTATGAGTTTGATTTGAGCAGATTTGAAAATGGGTTGAGCCAAATTTTAAGTGATTTAGAGTTCATTTGGTTTGAATTGGTTCAATTTGACCATTTAGGTCAAGTTGGGTCAAATTGGGTCAAATCATAGGTTAGGAGTTCAAATGATCATTTGGAGCATATGGGTATCATTGGTTTGTTCGATTTGGTTTAGATTTAGTTTTGGTTCATTTAGGTTCATTTTGGTCAAATGGGTCAAGTTGACCAATTTGACCCATTTGATTAATTAGGTTAGATCATGGGTTGGTTTAAGCTTGGTTGATCTTTTGAAATATTTTACAAGTTTTGGTTTCAATCAATTTTATTTGGTTTGATTTCAAGTTGATTTGACCTTTTAGGTCAAGTTAGTTCATGGTCAATTGGGCTGGGTTGGGTCTAGTTGGTCAATTGAAGCTTTAGTCAGTTCAATGTCAATTTAGAATGAATTTGACCCATTGGCAATCAATTTGGCTTAAAGATTTGACCCATTTAGGCTTTTTAGGTCAAATTGGGTCAACTTAGGTCAAGTCACCAATTAGGCTTATTTTGGCTCAATTGATGGCTTAGTCATGTTCAATCATTGATTATGAATTAGTTTAGATCAATGGTTTTAATCAATTTGGTTCATAGTGAATTTTGACTTTTTTAGGTCTCATTTGAGTTAAATGTTGACTTGGTCAAAGGCTAAGTTTGACTTGGTTTGACCTAATTTGAGTGACTGATCATCCTAGGATGATTGTTCATCATAATATGAGGTTTGGATGGGTTTAGTTCAATCCAATTTAAGTTAGATTAGAATTTGACTCAAAAAGGTGATTTAGGTCACTTGGGTCAAGTGAGCCTAAATAGGTCAATTGGCTTTGATCAAGGCTTGATCCAAGTTTGGTTGAACTCACATATGGACTTATAATGGAAATATAAATCTAATTACAAGTGGTTTGGAGTCAAATGGGTTTTAGTTCATTTGACAATTTCAAGTCAAAAGGAAGAATATGGGTTTGATTTTGGTTTTGATGATTGTAGTTTATGTTTACATTTGGGCATGTGATTGAAAGAGTGATTGTTTGAAAAGAAACTAAGGATTTGGATTGATTTGAGAATATTTTGGCTAAATCCAAGAAATTGGCTTAAAGGATATAAGTTTGATTTTAATTTGAGATTTGAATTTAGTTTTGGTTATTTGAATTTATATTTCATTTATATTTGTGAATATAAACGAGAATATAAATGGGCTATGAGAAAATCTCTTGAGTTTAGAGTGATTTGGATTTGATTTGTGCTAAGTCCATAAGATGAAATCAAAGAGCTTAGAAAAAGTTTTGGATTTGAAATTGATCATGGGTTTCAATCATATGGAATTGATTCATGATTTTAATTTTGGAATTGATTTTGATTGTGAACTATTTAGAATTGGAATTGAATTTGGAATTGATTTGAGATTTGAGAAAATCAATTGAGTTGGCATTGATTTTAGATTTGATTTGGATTTGTTTGGTTTGAAAGAAGAAAGCATGGATTAGGTTCAAGCTATAGGGTAGGCAAGTCCTCTTAATACCCCTAAGGCATAACCTATTCCTATGGCTAACTCTTCTAAGTCTCTAGGGTTAGGTTATGTGTTCACCTAATCACTAGAAGTGTCTTAAGACTAAAGAACTCTTAGTGTCTAAAGGAGTCATATGTCTAAGATGAAGAAGTTGAGAGCACACTCTAAAAGTGAGGTCAACACTTGTTAATGAGTATATACAAACACTTTCAATAATCACTCAAGTTACATTACGTGATACATTGAGTGAATCAATAAAAATTCATATAATTTGAATTAGAGTTGTGATAAACTCAATGCTCATTTGTAGATGTAAAATCAGTTCTTTTTGGTTTAGAATAAAAGCTGAAAGTGATTAATGGATAAAAACTTGAAAGTTCTTTAACAACTACAAGTTAAATAATATTTGAGAATTAAAAAATTCAACAAGCAATCTAAATGTGAGTAATATTTTAAATTAAAATGCCTTCTAAGCCACCGAATTCGCAACACATCGTGCAAGCGAAGAGAAGCGTTAATTAAGGCTTCAATTGAACCCTTGTATATATTATAAAGTAAGATTAAAATTCAAATTTAATGTTTTAAAATTATGCAAGAATTCTTAAATACATCCGCATGGGCTTTAACACTATGTTGAATCTTAAATTTAGTGTCTGAGGGTGCTACGTGGATTGCTTCCCGATTTGGTCTTAAGACCGAATCCGGGTCAACAAAACTTAAAAATCTAATTATTGTAAGAATTTCAACTTATTAAAATATCTAAGAAACTAATTACGTGTATGACGTAGATCGATCCTCATTATTAAATTAATAGAGTTGATAGAACTAAATGATAATTAAAATCAATCAGGATGATCTGATTCTTTGTGAATGAAGATTTCAACTAGAGGGGATACTTCCATCAAAATGTGATTCTAAATTCAAATCAAATTAACTCAAATTAAGTATTAATCTAAAAATGCTTAAATGAAATTCAATATAAAAAAAGATAAAGAAAAATCTAACACAATCCACCTTCCGCAATTATTTGTTGGGAGTGGCAAATTAAGAAAATTTTAGCTCACAAAGGAGCCAATGTTAAATCATGTGCTCTACTATGTTTACTCTCAATCAATGTCATGCCAGTAAGGATGTGACTGTGTCTCTACTGCTTGGTGAGGCTCCACATATGATCTGATTACGAGTCCTCGATCTTGTGGTCCAAATGGAGCCATTATATTACAATCGGTGTCATATGCTCCCGATGGCTATATCCTTTTGAGTGAATCATAGGTACACTGATAGGCAAAAGTTTTACGTCGTAAGGTAGACTTGAGTGCTCCTTGACAAACACCACAGTCTAGGATTTCTTGAATGACATAACTTTGTGTTGTTGATAAGGATCCTTCGATTGGGTGACTACCTCCCTAAGTAGACTAGGACCGACAGAAGATGGCAAATCATGGGATCTAGATGGGCATGTCATCATTCCCAAACCATCCGCTTTAAGCAAAATGATGAATTTCATAATCTCAAATTTTAAACTCCATATCTTCTTATCGTTATGCATTTAGCGATCTAACGACTAGCCTTAATCGAAAGTTCTCTCTCTATATTGAGAGGGATAATTAACTATAGGTTCTTGCGCTTATAGGAAACATAGAATTAGATCTAAAGTCCCCACCAAATGAGGATAAAATCTCTAAGTAGTGTCTTATCTACTATTCCATTTGCCTTTCGAAAATTACACCGACATTTTAAACCATATTCTCTTCAATTGTCGAGGTCTAGAATTTTGAGCCCACTTCATTCAAGTTGAATGGTTGAAGTGGAGCGCATCGACCATGTTGTGTGATTAAGAAATATAACTTATACTTAAGAGAAAATTTTATAAGATGATGGTGAGTCTTGCAATACTTTATGATGCAAAATATTGACTAGCAAAAAAAAGCAAAAATTAAGTGTTGTAGAGATAAAAATATTTAAGCTTAAAGACAAAATGTGAAATAATGTGAGAAAGTTGGAGTAGCTCAAATGACAAATAAAATTAAAGAGAAGTCGCCTTAGATGCTTTGGTCACATAAAATATCGGCCGCTTGATGACTGAATTAGAGAGTAGATGTATTAGATTTGACTAATGTTAAAAAATACATAGATAAACCTAAAAAAAAAACTAAAGAAGCATTAAGAATTACCTCATTTATTAGAATTAAATAAGAATATGATATTTAATAAGACAATAGAAAAGAAGGATTCAAACAATAGATTCCCGCATAGTGAGATAAAGAATGTGTAATATTTGAGCAAGAATATAACCAATTAAAAAAAGGAAAATGTGTTTCTAGGCAAAGTATAGAGCTACAAGAAAAAAATCTAAATTTTATTTTGGAATGTAAGCCTTAAGGACAAATATTAAATTTTGGTTTTTTGAATACTCAAATTAATGCTGAACATTTATTTTTGGTTTATATAAAGTAAATTTGATTGTATTTCAAATACAGGAAGATTTATTTATTATTTGAATTCTATAATTGATCGATAACGTTTTCACTAGATAGAATAGGCCGCCGCCGACCAATATTAGTTATGAAATTCGTAGAAACCTTATTTTATATTCATTTTGTCAAAAAAAAAAAAAGAAAGCTTTGAATTTATTTTATTTATAAAATAATCCTTACTTATTTAATATTTTATGCGATTTTATTGAACAAAAATAGCTTATGCTATAATCAATCTCTGGAATAGAGAAGCCCCGGATCACCATGCCACAATGTTTAGCATGCCCATAAATTTAATGACTCAAATTAAAATTTTAGTGTTGATTCGCAAAACAATCTTAAATATTTCCCAATCATTATTGTATTATTTTAAGCAAATGATTTCAAAATTAGGTTGTAACTTCATAATTAAGAAAAAAGTTATATAAAGTTTTATTTATAAATTGACCTGCAAAAATTGAAACAAATGTGACTAATAAAATCAGCTTTGATTCTCAAGCAACAATATGGAAGATTTTGAACAATAGACGTTTATCACTATAAGAATTTGATAATCAGATTTTTATTTTTTGAGATTTCGGTCATGCTCAATAAAATTAGTTATGAACATGCTTCGTGAAAGTCTGAGGAAATACTCTAGTGGTTCATTTGGTAGCATGCAAAAAAAAGAAAATTCTTCTGATAATGATATTTTTTTATTTTATTTTAGGAAAAAATAAGATTATCTTATTTGAGGGATTTGTGAAGAGATTTTTGAGCTTGAACATATAAATTATTCTAATATGATAATAATCTTTAAATCTTCATCTTCAATATTAATACCAAATTAAAATATATGTATGTTATCAGATTATTCAAAGTTTTATTTATTATCTAAAAAAATATAGTTGGTATTAATTCTTTATTAATTAAAAAAAGATAGATCGTAATTTTTAATAATCATCGTACTCAATCAAATAGATTAGAAAATTAATTTTTTCATCACAAATTTTTTAAAATATGACCAAAATAAAATTCATAAATGAGCACTACGATGCACTTTCTTATCCCAACACACCACCACTGCTGCCCTAAACACCCGCTTGTCTTATCAGATTTTTCAGGAAATACCATCGCCTCTCATTCAAAGTTATATTAAAAAAAAAATCTTGAAAACAGATGAAATAAAGGCTTTGACATATCCTGTGTTTTAACTTGCCTTTGATTGCCGTCCGTTGCTTTTCAAAGACGGCTCTCAACATCTTCATCAATTCAGCGTTACTTTGGAATTGATTTGATGGTGCTGATTTCAATTTGCTCCAGGCCAATACAATTCAAATGACTTTGAATTTCTATCAATAATTAATTGATAGCACTCAGCGCACAAGTCAAGAGACATATTCGCTTTTAAAGTAGCTCATATTTATTATTCCTTTGCGTCTATACTCCATATGTGGTTCAATTAAAGAGAATTATATATATATATATATATATATATATATATATATATATATATATATATATATATATATATATATATATATATATATATATATATATCAACATCATTATTGTACACAATAAAATAAAAACTATTTTAAGCGTTGATTTATTTGAAAGTCAAAGTCTGAAACATTGCTAATAAATCTATATAAGCAGATATTGATGGCAACATCAAGTTTTAAGTAAAATGTCAACATTAACATCAAAAGTCTAGCTTCTAAATCTACTAAGGATTTGCTGCGTGTAGTACATGGTATTGAGCTAAAGAGACGGATATCTTATCTGATATGGATTATATTTATGAATGAAATAATAATCAGGTCATGTTTTTTTAAATGAATACTAATCAGTCAATCTAGCTCGATTTTTTATAGGACAGGTGTTATTTTTTTGTCTCTATTCTGTGAAGGTTTAAAGGTTGGAAGGAGAACATTCATAGCATGAAGCACTGATGATGGATTCCTCAGTTCTCTTATTTGGCATCTTCTTTCATGGTGTCTGTTTGCCTAAATCGAAGGTGTCTTTTTCTAGTCTTAATTAAGGGAGATGAAGATATGAAGATGTGGCTCTTAGATTCCCATTGCTTGAATGATGCAAGTTGTTCTTGTTTAGATCCTTGTTGGACGTTATGAGTTTATATCAAAATTTGTGTAATTGAAATCTATAAAGAAATGGAAATAGAATTTAACCATATTGATTCTTCTTTGAAGTTGATTCTCGTGGCTGGAACTTGAGATTTTACTTTTTCTAATATAGGACTGTTTGATTTGCGATAGTTCTTGTAATTTAATGTGGATGAAACTGAAATTGAAAGCTTAAGATACATAATATTTGACCAGTCACAAATTATTTCCACTACTGCTTTTGTCTCGTGTGATTTGGTTTTTCTCTTTTCTGATACGTTTGAGAACTTAGTGTTCTTATAAGAAAGATTATCGATTTGAAAGTTTCAACAAGTCTTCGAAAACAAGATAGTTATATCAAATTGTTGGTTCTATCTTGCTATTTAAAAGGTTTCTCACTTGATTACTTTAAAACTGGTTAGATTCATCAAAATCTAGCTAAAGAACTAAATTCTTGGTTGCAGAAAATAAGTTCTATTTAAAGTTGTTGCATCTAACACTAATCCTTTGTTCAAGTTCTATTGTGTGTATGTCGTTCTTAAAGTCAATAACATTGATGAAGCCTATAGTGGATGATTAAATCATCTCATCCTCAAAAATCAAAATCCCCGCTAGACAAGAATGCCCATGAAGCAAGGGCATTTTGATAGAACAGCAAAATGTTGAATCATATTTGAGATTAGTGTTGGACTATCATGCCATTAGAGATCATAAAAAAAAAAAAAAAAAATCAATGGAGGTATACAGCTCTAAGATTTGAGTAACCGAAGTTCCAAATTGAACCACTGGTTCTATGTGATGCTTTGAGATCTATGCTCGATGTATCTGATTCAATGTAAGTATTTCTTCAGACATGATACTATAATAGGATGATGGACGAGCTAAGAGGATCACCAATCCCTCCATCCCTTGGTGCATGGGATGCATGGGGATCATAGAATATGAATCTTGATTATTTTGATCAAAATACAGTGCTAGATTAATCAGAACTCCATCACTCTTTCAAGACAGAGAAGACTAAAACCTCTAGGTATTACCAAATTCTCAATAATATATATATATATATATATATATATATATATATATATATATATATATATATATGCAAAATCAACAAAAGCAAAATTATTTTCCTAAATCTAGATAACTGTCAGGTATACACGCCAATGTCCATTTTAGGCAAAATATCAACATTAACATCAACAGTCTAGTTTTCGACCAAGGACAGCAGCTTATACAAGTCCAAATGCAAGCCTCCTCCATAATATTTAAAGTTTTAAAAAAATCAAACCACATTAAAACACAAGTACTGGAACTAATAATATAAGAATAATCAAACGATAAATTGAGAAGTATGCAAGAAAAAACTTCCAGTCGGAATGCTGCAACTGGAAGCCAAATATAACAGCGATAAAACGTTTAATAAAATAATAATAACAATAATAATAATAATAATCTGCTACAATTTACAAGTCAGATATTTAAAACAGTTAATAGTTATTTTCATTACATGACTTCTCAGATTGCCATATTAAAGTGCAATTATTCAGATACCATTCTAATCAAATATTAAAATGTATAAAAGATGTTTAAATTTTAACCAACATCTAGAAAAAAAAAAAGGTGGGGGGGGGGGGGTCTTGACAGAGGAAAAAAAAAGAAGAAGAAGAAATTTGGGGATAGTAATAAAATAAGTGTATATCAATTGCTACATTTACTAATATTGTATCAGCAAAATAATAATTCTTAGATCATGCTAAACTTCAGATATTGAGATAAGAACTCTTGAAGTTATTGAATATCAAATCACAAAGAACCAAACTGCCACTAAGCTAAATCACAGCAAATAGAAGACACAGAAAAGCAAATCCACAAACACCATTCAGGCACTAAGCAAAAATCACATACAAAAAGAGTAAAATTTTCAAACCATAGCATACAGATCTGGAGCAAAGGAGAACCAGCGAAATCCACAGCTCCATTTCTCCTGAAGCAGCGGGCACCTAGGGAGCCAATGCCAAGTCCCTCTTCCCAAATTGTAGAACAAAACCTCCGGCCACGTCGTGCAGCAAACACATAAGATCCCCTGGTGCCAAATACAGTACACATGCGAGTAATTATGATAGCACACAGACACAAACTTCCGGAACATCATCTCCGGCAACCTCCCCACCTCTTCCCACCGCTTCTGCTCCCCCTCCACCATCTCCCACACTTTCAAACTTATCGATATTCCATACCTTCCAACACCACCAACGAGGAACAGCCTCTTCCCTCCGTCGCTGCTCACCAGCCGTACGAACGCTAGTTCAGGCGGCAACTCGGGAGCCACCTCCGTTTCCCACCTCACTGCGTTTAGATCGAATCCGACGACGGAGAACGGCTCCGGGGTGGTGAAATAGAGAAAATCGTTGAAAAAGACGGGATCTTGATGCGTATTGCTGAGCGCGAGCAGGGGTACGAAAAGGGGATAGTCAGTCCAAGAGCTGGAATCGGAGTCGTATAGGAAAAACGAGGCGGATAAGGAGCTGGGGAGATAGATCTTGTAGCCGTGAGGGGAAGGGGATGGGTAGGAGATTAGAGTTGCAGGGAAGGAAGATTGATTGGGGCAGGCGATTATCTTTGAGCAGAGCGTGAGGAGATTGTAAACGAGTAGAGAAGAGGAAGGATACGATAGAGAGAAGCATAAGAGGCCGGAAGAAGATGAGAGGAGCTGGTAGGAGAAAGAAGAGGATATTGAGATGGGAAGCTTGCGCCATGAATCAACAGTGGAGTCGTAAAGTGGAAAGAAGCTGTGAGAAAATTGGGGATGGGAGAGGAGGAAGTAAGCGGCAGGACGGTGGCTGCGACAGTTGAGTTGAGAGAGGAAGGACGGAGAAAGGAGGAGTGAGCGGAAGTGCTTGCAGGTGGAGCGGAGTGAGAGGAGGCAGTGGAGGGGCAGAAGGGCGAGGATGCGATCGAGGAGATGGTCTGGTAGCCGGCTCCAGATTGCCGGAGACATCTCATTGGCCGTCGTTGGTCTTGTCCGACCGGCCATCCCCACCTCGCTATATCCGATGCGGCCGCCTCGTTTCATATTAAAAGGAGCCATGGATCAATCGTCAAGGACGTCAAGTACTGTCGAAACTACGCAGCAAATCCTTATAACATTGTCGATCGATGAGATTTTATGGAATTAATAACTTTCAACGTATTTTAATTAACTAATCAGTATGCCTTAATTAGATTAATTACTAGTTAAAATAATAAATTAATATGATAAGTTGTAATAATTTTATTCATTTCAACTGCTAATTAGCTAAAACTTATTATTAAAAAAAAGAAAATATCGCAATTAGTTGTTCACTGTTCAACGAATAATTTGAATACTTTTTGCTAGAATACCAAAATGATCTCATTAATTAAAATGATTATGAAATAATGGTTCAACGTACGTAACTATTTATGAAGGATTCATCATCAACATCGTCATTAAGCTTCTCTCTCTCTCTCTCTCTCTCTCTCTCTCTCTCTCTCTCTCTCTCTCTCTCTTTTATATATATATATATATATATATATATGACTTATTTTTTTAGTGTGTTAAATGCAAATATTACGAGATTTATAAAATCTTCTAATTTTTATTTTTATAGTGATTTCTTGTTATGTTATGACTCCATGATTTTTTTATTTTAAATTTTTTTGTTTAAACTTAGTGTTATTCTTACTCTTTTATTTTATTTTATTTTATTTTATATTTCATTCTTTATTTTGATCCGGTTCTCTTTCTCAACATCAAAACAATATTTTATATTACTGTCATTAAATATTGGCTGGTTATTTACTCTTTGTTGTACCCATCAATATTGTAATATTTGGTCAAATAATAATATATAAAATATTATAAGAATAGATAGAAGAAGAAATCAATTTAGAAAAAAAAAAAAAAAAAAAAAGAGGAGCGATATCACTTAAAACAAAGTGGTTGAGACAAGAGGACCAAATCGCCAATTTAGGCTCATGTAACTACGCACTCCAACTACGTGGAGCCACATATTAGGTTTCTCGTTGAGCTAATTCCAAACGGCTGATTTTATCAAATTCGTTCATATTAGGTATTGTAATTTTAGTCATATATTAAATATATAATAATAAAATAATTTTAAAATTAATATTAATATTAAATATAAAACATATATAAAACATTAAAGGAAATTTATTATAGAACTTTATTATGTTATCAGATATTCGTTAGTTAAAGAAGGTGTTAAAAAATATTTTGTGTAAAAATATATTAACTCCAAAAAAGTTTAAGATCTTACCTCGATCTTGAGAAAGGATATCTTTAGTCCTATTGCTCATCTTCGACATTTATGGGGTGGATGATAGATCGTCATATATATTACTGATCTTCAAATGATTGGCCCCAGAAAATATTTATATTTTGGGAGTGGCCGAAATTGTAAAACCACCATCTATTAATCGATCCCCCGATCATTTTGATGATCCGGTATGATGTAAATTGGGTGATCTTGATTCGTTGGATTTAAATATTATATAAATATGTCATTTTGGTGACCATTTGGCGGATATCCATTTTCATCTTTGCGATAGCATCTAATGTTCGATTCTATCTATATGTTCTATGTTATATAGCATTAATTTATAAATTTAAATGTGATTATATCAAGCATTTAAAATCGCTTATTTCTTTGATTAATTTTAAATGTATCAATATTAACTAAATATATATATATATATATATATATATATATATATATATATATATATATATATATATATATATATATATATAAAGAGAGAGATTTAAATTTATGATATTTGATGAAGAATGATCATTCTCTCACCTACTCTTGATATATCATATTTAATCAAACATAAATTTTAAAATAATATGTATTTCCAAATTTCTTAATAAAGTGAGTCCAACAATACTAAAATCAAGTCAAATTAAAAAAAGATACGTATGAAAATTTTGAGGCGATTGGATGATCAAATGGCTTTAATTTATGGCGTTTTATAATTGAATTGACGGTTGGTAAGAAATCAATATCAATTAAATATTTTGGATGGTCAAAACATTAAAAAATTATATGTGATCGAGAAAATCAACATGAACCGTCAGATGGAATAATTTTGAATTTTGACTACAATTACTAAAAAGCTCTCTCAAAATCTTATAAATAGAATTTCATTCTTGTCATGAGGGGGAGGGAGCTAGAAACAAATTTGGGAGAAAGCGGTAACTAAGTTTTAATTTATTGTTGTCGATTGCCTCCTATTGTAAAATAAAATTATCGTTAGATGTTAAGCGATGTATAATTGTTGTAACCTAATTTAGAAACTCCCACCATCTTAATTTTTCAAAAACAATCTTGTAATCCGGTTATCTAGAAAGTTGAAATTCTATAACTCAAACAACTATAGTAAAATATTTTGGAAGTGCTAGGCCTTTTACAAGATTTTTTTCATATCTTAAAGTTCTTTTTTCTCTATTATTTATGCTGAATTTTCATATAAAATTAAGACTGAAATTTTTGCTCTGCTAGTTTTAGCAACTATGAATATAGTTTATATTAATGAAAACTATTTATTTATGATCTTACGAGAACTTAGGTATAGTATTATTAAATATAAATTTAATCAACTATTTTATCTGCTGTTATATGTACATTAGGGAGCTAGTATAATAATGAAATGATAAAAAAATTCTTAAAAATTTTGATTGCTCAACTGATGGTTTTATAGATCAAATCGATAGTGCAACTTTGATTAAGTACTATAATTAAGCTCTACAAAAAATATTTGAGTCATGTGATAAATAGAAAATCTGTTTTGTGTAGCATTCTTTTAAAAAAATAAATAAATTAAATTATTTTAAATGAAAAAGTGGGTTTTAGTAGTAGTGTCTAATTGGCAAATCAAAAATTAAATCGGATCTCTTATTGATCAGTTTGATCTCGTAAATCTCGTTCAATTTTTTTATTAAATATTTAGTTATTTGATTTTCAATTTCAGTTATTTTTTTAGAAGAGATCTGCTAAATCGAAGAAATCAAATAAACTAAAATTAATTAAAATTAAATATAATTATATAATTTTGATTATAAATGTTTATTTATATAGATTATAGATTTTTAATTGACTAAGAAATTTTTTTATTATATAAAATTTATTAAATTATATTTTAATTAATTAGTTTATTAATAAATAAATAAAATTTTAATTTTTATATATTATTCGATTTAATTGAAAATTAAATTGAATAAATTAAATTATAGTTCGATTTAGATGATTTAATTTTATATGTTATTTAGATTATTCTATTTTATATATTATTTAAATGATTTAATTATTTTAAATAATTTGATTTGACTTATCAAAAAATTTAACTGAACCGAGCGGATGCTCACCTTTAGTTTAAGTACCGCCTCTGGAGACTTGAGAGTTTATGTACTAAGACGACGATAATTCACACAAATCTAACGTAAGCATGGAGAAAAAAGCAATTCCTTTTAAAATTTTTTTTTTTTTTGTTACTGTGAATAAATATCGACTATTTAGATATAATATATCAAAAAAGCTGCGTTAGGTATACTGAGAACCATTCAGTTGAATTAGTCCAGCGCATGTGAAATATATATATATATATATATATATATATATATATATCTCATAACTTAAAACTGATCGTTGGTTTGTTATATATTTGCTTTATTAAAAAAAGATATTAATAAGCATTATCAGGAATCAGTCATGAGGACCGATCAGCTCTGGTACTCGACCAAATCTATTATCAGCTACTAAAGAATTGGAAAATAAATCATTGACTTAGCAAATTTAATTGTTTTGATCAGTTTCTGATGACATTCATCTTAGTCAACTTTAACACTTTGACTCCTCAAATAACTCCTTCTATCCAACACAAGTTTTGAGCCTCGTGATCTTGTGACTAGCTTTTAGATAACTTTTGACCTTTCACAATGACGGCATTCACAAATCTTCATTAATGACTTCTAATCACTATAAAAGAATTATTGTTTTCAATTACTTGATAAAATGATTAGCACTTACGGTTGACTTATGGTGTTGCTCTCAAGATTATCAAAAAATTTCGTTGTTCATATTCGTGTTTTATTTCATATATATACTATTTATTTCTTTTAAAATAAAATTATATTATATTATATTATATTATATTATATTATATTATTATTATTATATTATTATTATTATTATTTATTACTATTATTATTATTATTATTATTTTATTACTATTATTTTTATTTATTACTATTATTATTATTATTATTTTATTACTATTTTATTACTATTATTTTTATTTATTACTATTATTTATTTTTATTATTTTTATTATTATTATTATTATTATTATATATATAGGAACATATTTATATATCATAAATGCAAGACTTAGTTAAAACTTTGTTATAAAAAAAATTGTCAAGTTGAATCCTCATATCATAGTCGTCAAAAGCTCATGTTAGTCTCAGCTTGTTAACTAAATGTAACACGAAGTTAACAAGTCAAAAACAGAGACATTTATTTCGATATATAAATAAAGCACACAACAAAAAATTTCAAACGAAACACAAAACAAATTTCAAAGCACTAATAAGAGTTTTATTCATCAAGCTCATTCGTTACACCTTATTGTGCTATCCCTGAAATATTGCTATAAGACATGGAAAGGCTATAAGTGTGTTAACAAAACCTTTTTAGTTTTGTAGCAGTTTAAAATGGTATCTTAGTTGATTTTTAAGCTTAGAAGAGTTTTTAAAATTAGGTTATTTATTTAGAAATTATTTGAATTATTCATCCCTACATCTAATTAAATACTTTACCAAGGAAGCAAGACCAAATTCTTCAAAGTTTTAAAATTTTATTTCATTCATATTGCTAGATTTGCTCAAATAAAATAGCATACATTTTCACAAATATAAAAAATTTATGAAAGCATTCTAACTTTCAGTCATATCATCATAGATTATCCTCAATCATCTAATCTAATATTCTATAATTTTTATCTTTTAATTTAGAATTACATCAAATCAAAGTGTGCATCATCCACTATCTACCTCAATGCTTATAGGATTCAGGACGTGGTTCTCATCACTTTATATAATTTGCATCATGCTAGTTTTGACAATTTATCTTCTAACACAATAGTTCTAAAATCTCCTCACTTAGATCCATGAGGCAAACCTCATCAATCTACTACTATAGCTAGAATCTTAATTGTAATAGTCTTGCATATAAATTATGATGTAAAATAGGGAAAATCATCTCCCATCTTGGAGCAATAAACAAGGATTAGGCTCATCTTTGTATAATAAATATAGGTACTAAGATCAAATAACTTTAAAAATCTCTTTCGTGATTATTATATTTGTGTATTTGTCACTCTCCTCTCTTTCTATGATTGTGTGATTTGTTATTATTATTTTGACTTATCATGTTGAGTATCTCAATCCCTGACTTTTACCTCTCTCATGAGCCTTCATAATTCCTTTTAGTACTATTTGACTCAATAGTCAGAAAAATAATATTCACATTTGTTATGTTTTATATAAAAGGTTATCATTTCTTAAAATGAAAATTTCCAATGGGTAACAATAATAATGAAAATCATCTAATGGCTGCGCCAAAAAAAAATTTTTTAGGAAGGACATCTTTTTTTCATTTTAAAAAGTATCCTAAATATTCTTCATTCATACTTTAGATTGATATTATAGTTTTAATATTTTTTAATTAGAATATATTTATAAGAAATAATAAATAGATGTGAATGAAAACTCTCAAATGATGACATTGTTATTCATATTTCATATTTTGAAAAGCGTTGAATTATTATATCATTGTCAATTATATTTTATATATATTTTTTAATATAAGTGACCAAAAGATTTTTCATTCATTGATCTCCAATTTTCTTTTGTTGTCAAATTTTTATAAAACTTATAGTAAAAAAACTCTGTCAACACTTGTAATAGCAACTGTAGAGTTAATGATGATTTTATGTTCTCTATAAGTATTTTAATATTTCTAAGATTAAAAATTATTCATCAAATTGAATATTTATAACATAAGTTTTCAATTTGATTATCCATAATCTTTAACTTCATTGATATAAAATCTTTTAGATAAAATCATTAGGTTTATAATATAAATAAGAATTAGATTTATGATGTCCTCATTCTAATTATTATATGTATCTAATATCCTATTTATTATTGTTATATTATATAAATAAGCTTAACTTAAAATTTAAAAAATATATATTTTAACTATTTATTATAAATAAAAATATATAAATGATTGTTGGTCCTCTTTGATATTTCATTTTCTAGGAAAAAAAAAGAGACTTGCGTGAGTTTGAAACAATTTTGAAGGATCCATTTCTCATTCATTATGCAATGTTTCTAGACTTCAAATTCTTAATCTTGCTAGAAATGGCTTCAGCGGGATGATTCCTTCTTATTTTGGAAGTCTTCCGGATATGACTCAGATTGATGTTGGGTGGAATCAGTTGCAACCAAGTGATATGAACTTTCTCTCTTCTCTGACAAATTGCATTCTTTTGAATAAACTAATTCTTCAGAAAAATAAGTTACAAGGAGAACTACCAGTTTTAATTGGTAACTTCTCCATGAAACTTGAATATCTATTGTTCCGATCCAACCAAATATTTGGCGATTCGTCAAAATTCACCACCAACCTCGACAAATATGAATTCAAGAGAGTGTGATTTTAGAATCGGTGTAATTTTTTGAAAGCGATGGAATAGTATATGACACTACCCAGATTTCATCCTCATTTGTAGGACTTTAGATCCTGGTTCGTTTCCTATAGCATAGCCCCTATAGTTAATTACTCATCTTAATGCAAAGAGAGAACTTTCGATTAAGGCTAGTCCTTAGATCGCTTAATGCGTAGTGCATAGTGACAGCATATGAAGTTTTAGAATTTAGATTATGAAATTCAACATTGACTTAACAGGATGGTTGGGGGAATGATGATATGCCGTGTAGATCCCATGGTTTCCGTTATCTTGTGCGTCGTGGTCCACTAGTTTATTTAGTCAGGAGAGTCCAACTGAAGGATCCAACACATGGATACATGTAAGAAATCTTTGTGAGACTAGGTGATGTTTGTCTAAGGAGACAAGCTTAAATCTACTTTAGTTGACAGAGGAATGTTTGTCCTATCAAGTATACCCTATAATTCACAACTCAAAGGGGGAGCATCGGACATTAGGTGATCGCAATATAATGAAGCTTGGACGGCCAAACCACCGTCAGGACGATCGTGCTTCATCTGGAGCCTACTATCCAAGCCACGCAGTTAGAGGACATGGGTCACGTCCTTATTGGCAAGAGATTGATTGAGAGTGAACATAGAAAAATACTTGATTTGATATTGGCTTCTTTGTGAGCTTGAGTTTTCTTAATTTGTCACATTCGACAAACTGTGCAAAAGGTGGATAGATTGAGTTTTGCTTTAAGCTTTTAATGATAGAATTTTATTTAAATAATTTTTTAGATTGACACTCAATTTGAGTTAATTTAATTTGGAATTAGACGCATTTTGATGAAAGTATTCTCTACGGTTGAAATCACCATTCAACACGCCTATCGTTGGAATAGTTAATTAATTCAATCGAATATATTTGAGAATTTTAGATCTTGTTAACTCTTTTTTAGCTCTAAGAGTCAGATCTCTTGTCTTGTTGGGTCTCATGCGAGTGTATTTGAAAATGCCTTAATTAACACCTTATGTTCCTTTGTATAATGTGTTACGAATCCGGTAGCATTGAAGACATTGTAAATTTCTCTAATATCTTATTAGATTTTTTAAATTAATATTTAATTGATTTCAATTTAGCCTGCGTAGCCTTTTCAGACATTAAAATTTGCATTTTAAGTCTCTATGTCTGAGAGCATGTAGGTATTTATAGCTTAGATAATTTCATCTAATTAATGAAATCACTCACATTAAAAATCATAATTAGAATGAAATTTCTTTTATTTTTGGATTGAAGGAAAGTTCCTTCATTCGTACAACATTTAATTTATTATCGTCTTTGGTCTGCTTGTACAAAAAGTTGTAGATCCGGTGGTGATTATGGAGCATAATTAGATTTATATTTGCATTTAAAATATTGTATTTCTACTTACATTTTATTTATTCATAGAATTTTTTAAATTTTAATTGTAGGCTTATGCTCACTAAAGACCTGTTAGATCTTTGCAAATTCAACATTCAAATTTAATATTTGCTCTGCTATTGTACTTCCTTTAGCTTTGTATTCAAGCTTCTTTTGAATATAGTCGATTATTCAAGAAGTCTCAACCATGCTGATATATAGGCTATCAAGCTTCATATAAATTCTTTAAATTTGAATGTGTTCAATTCAAATCATTTTTAATTCGCTTGGAATAAGTTATAATAACTTCAATACTCATTGTCTTAGCCATATTCATGCTTATTGGCTAGCTTTGTAATCACATCCATATTCATATAAGAATTATTAAACCCAATTTGGATTCATTCTTAACTCCACATCAATTTCCATATTTATTTAAAAACTAAACTTCAAATTTATTTTAAATCCCTTGTGATGTATATCAAAGGAATTCAAATTTATTTCAAATTTTATAGGTCCACTTGAGTTTGATCCCTATTTTCTTATTTGAAATATAATTTTCGATTTTATCTGTACCCAAGTCTTTTTCAAATTCATTTCAAGTTTATTTATATTTAATTTTCAATTCATTTCTTTGGGACTTTATATTCTATATTTAACTTAATGTTAAATCATCATTTTTGTTATGTCCAAAAAATTTGATGAAATTTCAAAGAACATTTACAGATTCATCATCTAGTGAGCTACATCAGAATTATTTTGGCTTGGTACACCCTAATGAGCGTAGCGAGCGGTGTCTTGCGACACCACAGCCGTCTCTTTGCACCAACTACGTCCTAATGTGCATTAGCAAGGTCTTGAAACCTATAAGAAGCAAACATATATAATTTTCATATATTTAAGCTTCCTTTTTTTCTATGTCCACTTTGAGAAATTTGAACACTTCGATATTCGTCCATCCCCGCATAGGCTACATCGAACATTTTAGCTTACTGCACGCCTAATGAGCCTAACGAAGCGATTTTTGTGCCTAGTCTTTCACCCACTACACCAATGCAAGGTCTTGGAACCTGCCAAGAAAGACACAAGAACATATATATACTTTCACATTCACATTTTTCTACCCGCCACTTATGAGAGTCAAACATTCAAACCCCTTCATTCTTCAAAATTTCACTCACTGTCTAAACCAGCATTTGGGTTGCTCAAGATTTCCTTTTTATGAATAAGAGAGCAGGGAGAGAATCAATAAGCTGCTGTAATCGTTTCGTCAAATTATCTATCGGGATAGGTTTTGCAATCTCAGTAGTTAAAGATCCCTTTTGCTTTGCTAAATCTTTCACCGTTTCAAGAACAGTAAGACCAGCCACCCTCCCATGATTAGCAGGCACTACTGATTTTACATTATTAGTAGTTCCAGCAATTTTTGCAACTTTATTAGCCAAAACTGATGGGCTTGCATCCTCTAGTGTATTAGGAGTTTTTTTTTTTTATCCTTGCAAAAAGATGAAGTATGGCACGGCTGAAACTGTATAAGCACCTGAAATATCCGGTTGCTCTTCTGCCTTAACCCATAAGAAGAGAACGTGAGAAAACTTAGTGCAAAGAAGTGAGAAAACTTGATTCATCTGCTTCATTTCTGCAGATAATCGGCCATCCGATTTTCTTCAAGAAGGAACGAACTCCTTCGCCGATGGATTCCACTTCATTCACATCAACATCTTCCAACTTTGGGGGATTCCACTTGGGCTTCTGCTCTTTGTCCACCAAGAACATTCGGATGCAACTTGGGGACTTAATTTTTAAATTAGCCTTAAATAATAACGTAATTAGCTAATTAACCCGTTAAAAAAATTTAAAATAGCGCCCAGTCAGCTGGCAATGCTGACTGGGCGACTCCTCCTAATTTTAGGGAACGCCAGAGCTCAGCTCTCGGGTTTTGCCGTTGAGTCGCGTCTCCTCTCCCCGTTCCAGATCCGCTTTGTCCCCGTCGCCGGCCAGGGCCCATCTCGCCGCCGGCCAAGTAGGTTCGCCGCCGGCCAAGGAGGTTCGCCGCCAAGGAATCTTGCCGCCGGCCAAAATTTGTTTTCGTTAGATTTTTTCGCCGATTTAGGTATTTTTCACCCCAAAAGAAAAAAATTTATTATATTTTTATTTTTATACGTATAGTAGATATGTTTAAGCTATTTAGTTTGATTTTCATGATAATTTGTGGTATATCTCATTGTTTATACGGTTTTTATATTTTTTTAGGGAAGCTTAATTTGTGGTAGATCTCATTTTTGTAGGGAAGGTTAATTTTTATGCAGTTTTTGTATTATATAAGGTTATATGTGGTGTTTAGGAACTTCATTGAACGAAGATTGAGTAATGATTGATTTGATCAACCTTGCCTATAAGAAACCAAGAAGGATGAGATTAAAAGTTTCAAAAAAATAATTCAATATAGGTGAATGTTGGATCAACTAAATGCTTGATTCTTCGATTCATGTTAGATATGTCAACATTGACATATATAAATGCAAGGGTAGTTATTGCATCTTCTTTAGACCTTTTTTTTTTTTTTTTTTTTTTGAGTTGTCTTTCAACTTTTAATGCTTTAAAAGATGAAAAAAAATTGAACTAGTTATCTATTTTAGATATTGAACTTAAAAATAATATGATGAGGATTAATAACATGATGTAATATTGAACTTAAAAAAATAATATGATGATAGACAGATGATCTATGCTTAATGAAGTTTCCTTTTATATGTAATTCTAAGTTTAAATTTTATTATAAGCAATAAAGACATCAAATACACTTGAGAAGGTTAAAACTCTAATATTTTCTTAATTAATTATACATAGTATTCAAATATTTGGTGACTTATTATATACAAATTCCACAGGGACTCAACTATATTCAATCTTTGAACCTGGCTAAATTTAAGTAGTGCATCTAAATTATTTTGTATAATTTTGGATATAAAGTCTAGTAATGGAACTTGAAGTCACTCTTATTTGATAAGATGCATATCAATAGAAAACAATCATTTCTAGATGATGAGTTTTAATGATTATCTTTAGAAATATAAAAGATTTGAGGAAAGATGAGTCATATTATTGATGATGACTTTCCTGAGGATACGAAGGTCGAATAAGATTTGAGAATGCTATAAAAGAAATTTTTTTTTTTAAATTTCATGTACTCAAGTATCAAATAATCAACACAATCATTCGATTCGATAGTTTTAAGAATATACTCTACTCAGTAGCTCACTAATACAAAAATCTAAAGATAAAGAAATTAAGAATATATAAAAGAGAATATTTCATTTAATTTTTTCATAGAAGAATAAAGTCTTTAACAAATAATTGGAAGAAATCACTAGCTCAAATATTGGATATTCTCAAAAGGCAATAAATTTTTTTTAAAAAGTTGTAGAATCATTTGTCAGTTCATGATGAAGAGTCATTCTTAATCCTCTTCGAGGAATTATTGGTTCATTTGTTGCACCAATTTCAGAAAGCATTGCTCAATAAATAATTTATTTTGATGAATCTCTAACTTGATTGTAAGCTTACTTACAAGAGGATTTGATGGTTTAATCTTAAAAGTCTTCAGATTGGCAATAATTATTTGATAGTTTAATTTTTCATGATAATTTGTGGTAGATCTCATTGTTTATGCAGTTTTTATATTTTTGTAGGGAATGTTAATTTATGGTAGATCTCATTTTTGTAGGGAAGCTTAATTTTTATGCGGTTTTTGTATTCTATGAGGTTGTATGTGGTATTTAGGAACTTCATTGAACGAAGATTGAATAATGATTGAATAATCTTCAATTATTATTGAACACAATTGAGGTTGTAAAATTCTTGAGGATAATATGTATCATATTATTGTAATCGACATGTTTTATTATTGTAATTGGCATGCTTTCAGATATTATTTGGGTGTCCATATTTGATGTTATATCAATATAGAATCTCAATCTTTATTTAAGAAACACAATCATATTTTTTTTTCATTTTAATTTATTTTATAAGATATGTATCTTTTATTAGAACATGTATTGATGCAATATTAAAATAAAATCTAAGTTGTGACTTGTTAGTTGAGTGAGGTTGTGTCATATTCAATCTTTGTGGTTTGAAATGATTTCTGTAAGTTATAACGTAGTGGATACTTGATGTATCGATAAATGAGCTATGCGATTTCGCACTTATTATATGGATATATGATAAATGAGAGTATAACATTTGTGATAAAAAATGTTAATATTCTTTTGTAGTATTCTAAATGAGAGTATAACATTTATGTGCGTAATAGGTAGCATTTCATTTCATCCTCTCGTTGTATTTCTCCTTAATTAAATTATTTGCATTTATCAGGTGCGGCGAAAGATTATTGAAGTGTTCTGTTATTAGTACTTAGTGATGAGTTCATCTTGCGTATAGTTCTTTATTACGGTGGTGCGAGAGTAGCGATGATTTCATTCCAACATATATTGGTGGGAAAAATATTCGGAAATCCCAGGGATTAGATTGAGGAATTACATAAACGAATCATGAGGTCGTTGAATATAGATCCAACAAAGTTCTTTGTGAATCTGGTGGGTCGTTTTTCTATTGGTACTGGATTTATTGCAATTACCATTGATGATAAAAAAGTCAGTGAAGCTATACTTACCGCGAAGTGCAAACTATTGTGGTTTATGTTATGGAACTATCATGTAGAGATGGGAGGTTAACAATATGAGGAATGTGAGAGAGGTCGAATGAAATTGAGTACATCGTACCGCTTCTCATAAGTACGTGGAATCTGTGCGAAGCAAGAGAACATGATTTCTTTGTTGGGACAAGTTCACTGTATGGGTGACTTAAGATAATGACATGAATGTACTACAAGATGTTGGATATAAAAATATGCCTAATGGAGTTAGCAGTGATGATGATGAGGAAAAGGATGATAACTACGTAGAACGGGCTAACTTCTGTACATATATATTTGTACCGACGCACTACATATGAATGATTGTTTGTGTTCGATCGAGCCGCACTCGATGTTTAGGAATGGCAATTGTCCCATTTATGGATGCTTTGAAGCGTCGATAGTGTCTCCAGTGTAGTATATTCGATCACCACTTACCGACGTTCATTGACGGTGGTGGCAGATGAATACCTTCCACCGCCACGGCGAGATGACGATTACATTACGGATGTTGCGATTCTTGGTATCCGGATAGATGGCCCACCTGATTGGCGGTTGCCGTAGTGATAGCGGGCTACATGGCCATTGTTGCGATGAGTTGCTTGGAGCATCCGAGACATTGTTACCATGATCCGGCCCATCCGCATATCACATCGAGTTCAATGGGACAGCTCATGCACGTACTTGTTGCCCTACGATGGCGCGCGGGCATATTACCGCGATTCATATTTAGATCTACCGAGCTACAATTCACTATGCATGTCGAGCATACATACCGTCATTGGATCTTTTCTTTTGCCGATACCGGTTCGAGGTTCACGCAGATCGCCATTACTTCAGATATTGACACGCTCACTGAGTCATTGTTCGGCTCGCCATCTATGGGAATTACATGAAGTAATAAAACCAACGGGCACCAACATGGCTGGATGTGTTCATTTACTGCATATATGGGTGTGGGAGCACATTCATGTGGGAAGACCTACATTATGTGTTCCATATCCTACAGACATTGACGGACTTAGCATAGGATTCTGATGAAATGAATGTTATGTTAGGGAAATGCCAGCATCCAATATCAGAGCTTATAGAGATGAGTTGGATGGACTTCTGCAAAGTCAGGTATGCTGATTTGATGTAATGTTTATTTCCTTACTCATTATTGGATGTTTATTACAATAATAACTTATGTTATATATGCAGGTCATCTGGGAGCCATATGGACATCAGATCCGCTTGCGTGTCGCGGATATATGTTTACAGGGACAGGAAATATGGCTAGCTAGAGTACCGATCATATGTTGGAAGAGGGTAGAGTGTACGCCGATGTGCTCGCATAGGCATGTCTCCTACCATTGATGTTGCCCCGATAGATCCATCGTTTGTACGGGTTGATTGACGAGGAAAAGCTAATGTTGATTGGGTCCATTACCACAACTCTTACTTGCACCGGGAAAGACGTGAGTTATCGTGGATTCATCACAGCATGATAGGGAGCCAGCGATCAACCGATACATGAGATGGTATCGTTCATGGGCTTCACTATACATGTTGAAGGCGTCGACACTTCCTCCTGACACATACTACCCCTGCGAGCCTGCAGAATGCTTGATGGTTAGTTTAAATGTATAGTATTAAAATTTGCTTTTCTTTGTAACAACGATACACTCATATAACTGTATATGGCGACCATATTTGAATCGAGGACATATTCTGCATTATTTTGGCAGAGGTGACGATATAGAATATCAGACATCTTTCGATGAATATGAGGAATTGTTGGTGGCATTGAGGCGAGATATGCATATCTCAGACACTCGATATAGGGATACTGACATTCCAGGCACTTCTGCATATGCACAGTCAGATGTTCTATCGATGGATGTGGGGCCATCATCTCTCTTGGTGGGACAAGCACATTTACAAATACCCCGATTCATATCAGGAAGCAATGTGATCACAAATGCACCCATGGAACGCAGTAGTCTCGCCGGCATATGGTCCACCGTCATTTCATATGACACCGCCATATGGAGTTTACCATGGGTATTTGTTGCCTACGTAAGCTTCAGTTGACATACCTCATGTTACAGAGTTAGGATCGCAACACCCCGGAGCGATGGAAGAGGAGGAGGACCATCGACATCATCTCGGATCGCGGGCGACCACCATCCCACTACACTCCTGGCAGTGATGCGATTCCACCTCGCAGGCATCGACGACGGTAGATGTATTATGTTTGTACATTTGATGGCATGTATTTCTGACAGTTTATATGTTTTTTTATGTTTACTCATTCACCTACTTCTCATTGTGTTATCCTAGTGATGTTTACTGTTTATTTAATTTGGTTAACTCACGTGAGAGGATGGAAGATTTAATGTGGAATTACATATAGTTCAAATCTAATTTAAAAACTATTTGTCATATATGTATTTATTATGGTAAAGAGTCAAATGAAAATACATCTAGAGTCAAAATTCACATTACAAGTTTTAATGTGTTTTGGGAAAGTAAAAAGTGTAAAATAACATCTTCAAATATAAGAAAATAGGACATTATTTTTCAAGAATAAGAAACCATTAAAGCTCAATTTATATATAGAATATATTGAGAGTATTTGATATTACAAGGAATTATATGTATTTAACAATCCTTGTATTATGACAAAAAATGGGGGCAGTAATAACTTTCACTTTCGAACTTCAAAATTTATATATACGCGAAAAAAAGCTACCCGGCGAGATTCGTCAAAACGTTAACATAAAGTTGTAGAATTTTTTATTCCTTCCAACGATACCATCCACGCAACTGATATCTAATGGCTGATATGGCCAAAAATGGAGTTAATTTCATTTTTTAAAAATTTATTTATGTCAGCCTTCAGGGCGATTGATTAGCCATGAGAAGCGACTAGGCTATTTTAAATTTTTTTAACGGGTTAATTAGCTAATTATATTATTATTTAGGGCTAATTTAAAAATTAAGCCCAATTTGGGAGAAATGTCTCTGAGTAAGGAAAAGATAAAAAGGAGCACCTCTTCCACAACCTAGAAGGGCATCACTTGCGCATCTTGCCACAGCTACATCATCACTTGATTGAAGTTTCTTCCACTCAGCTATTGCTTGTAAAACTGATTTATCTCAGTCAAATGTTGAACCAATATGCGACAAAAATATTTTCAACTAAGGCTCTTCCTTCGTCTCCTCCTCGTATTCTACCAACAGTGGTTGAACGTCTTTGTTGGGGTCATCGGACAAATTTAGTTCCAATAGCACTTGCTTGAGGGAAGCTAAGTTCATTAATGGGACAAGGTGTGTTCCAAGGCCTATTTATAGTGCATCAACAGCAGAAGAAATTCTTGCTCCTGTAATCCCGAGGTAGTAACCGACAGCACCTTGTCCTGGGCTCTTAGCAGTTATGTGGGAAAAGCCAACATCAGGGAACAAACCAATTCCATTTTCTCAGTAACGATTCGATAGTGTTCATGGGACTTAATTTTTAAATTAACTCTAAATAATAACGTAATTAGCTAATTAAATCATTAAAAAATTTAAAGTCCCTGGCTCAATCAGTGAGCGACTGATGAAAAATAATTTTTAAATGAAATTAATAGCTTTTGTTTTTTCATATCAGTCAGGTTATCGGATTTACGTAGTTGGTATCGTTGGAAAGAATAAAAAATTTACAACTTTTGACATATTTTGGAATCTGGAATGGCCGTTTTGCATATATATATAAATTTTGAAGTTCGCGAAAGTGAAAGTTAATCATGACATTTTTTGTCATAATACAAAGATTGTTAAATACATATAATTCATTGGTAATATCAAACACTCTGATATATTATATATAAATTGAGCTTTAATGGGTTTACTTATTGAAAATAATCATTTCTTTCTTATATTTGAAGATGTTATTTTACACTTGTAACATTACTTTCCCAAAACACATTAAAACTTGTAATGTGAATTTTGACTCTAGATGTTTTTTATTTGACTCTTTATCATAATAAATACATATATGACAAATAGTTTTAAATTAGATTTGAACTAGATGTAATTCCACATTAAATCTTCCATCCTCTCCGTGAGTTAACCAAATTAAATAAACGATAAACATCACTAGATAACAATGAGAAGTAGGTGAATTAGTAAACATAAAAATATATAAACGTCAAATACATGCCATCAAGCGTGCAAAAAAACATAATACATCTACCGTCATCGATGCTGGGTGGAATCGCACGAGGGAATTAATGGCCGGTGGTGCACCGTCACAGATGATCGTCGATGGTCCTCCTCTTCCATCGCGGGGTGTTGCGATCCTAACTCGCGCGGTATGTCAACTAAAGCTTGCGTGAGCAGAATACCGTGGTAACCATATATGGCGGTGTCATATGAAATGACGTGGACCATATTCGGCGGAGCTTTGCATGGGTGCATTGGTGACCATTGCTTCACGATATGAATATTGGGGTGGTGTAAATATGCAGTAGGCCCCTGGCGGGACGAGGATGGCTCCATCCGATGGAACATCGGTACGTCGCGAAGTGCACGGAATGTCGCGTATCGGTGTCGAGATATGCATATCCCACCTCGGCTGCCAACAATTCCTCATATTCATCGAAAGATGTCTGATATTCCATATCGTCACCTCTGCCGAAATAATGCTGGAATATGTCCTCAGTATTCAAAATATGGTCACATTGCATATACAAAAATTCATATGAGTGTATTGTTGTTTCAAAGAAAAGCAAATTTTAATACTATACATTTAAACTAATCATGTGGCGTTCTGCGGGTAGTATGTGTCGAGGAAGGCCTTGTATAGTGAAGCCCATGACTCCATCATGTATCGGTCGGCGGCTCCCTATCGCGTGATGAATCCAACGACAAGCGACTCGCTCCCCGCTCAATGTAAGAGTTGTGGTAATGGACCCAATCAACATCAACTTTTCCTCGGCCCATCCGCTGCAACGATGGATCTATCGACAACATGGTAGGAGACATCGAGCTGTCGAGCACCCGATCAAGGTACCACTCTACCCTCTTCCAACAATATGATCACAACTAGCTGCCTCTGTAACATATATCCATGACACGCAAGTGATATGGCTCCCGGATGACTGCGTACATAACATAAGTTATTGTAATAAACATTCAATAATAGTGCAATAAACACATCAAATCAATGCACGACTTTCGGTTGTCAACTCATCCCTATAAGCTCGATATTGGATCGCACCATCACATAACCTTCATTATCCAGAATCTACGCTAAGTCTCAATGTCTGGAGGATATGGAACATGTAATGTGGTCTTCCAACATGAATGTGCTCGCCCATCTCTGCGGTAAATGAACATCCAACATGTTGATGCGGCGTTGGTTTTGTTGCTTCATGTAATTCCTAGATGGCGGCGCATAACCCACATGGCCGTGAATGTCAATATCCTGAAGTAATGGTAGATCCTGTAGGTGAACCTCAAAACGAAGTATCGCAAAAGATCGATAAAAATGTATGTATGCGACATGCATAATGGAACTCGGTAGATCTAAATATGAATCATGATGTTATCGTGGCATCGTAAAGGCGCATCTGCGTGCATGAGCTTTATGTGAGCGATTGATATGCGGATGGACAATCATGGTATATAATGCGGGTGCGGATGCGCTACAAATTCGTATCGGCATAACAACTGCATACATCTGCCACACCTGTCGATCACATGAGCATCTATCATCATCAATATCATATGTAATATCGTCTCCTCCGGTGGAAGGTATTCGTCTGCAACACCACCGCTCAATCGTTTTAAGTGGTGATCGAAATATCATGGGAGATCATCAGTCGGCATGAAAGAATTGATAAATCTGGACGATTGACAAGTAATTAAAAACATCGGTATGTGCGCACGATCGCGAAATTTGCAACCACAATCATTAAGGTTCGTCGGCGCCATATGTGTATGCGAAACATTTTAAAAAATTGCTAAAGAAACTTTTCGAATCATCTGCATTCTCCCACACATACTTTGGGTGGGTGGTGGGCCATAGTCAGTCTCATCACTTTCGTCACCTCCTCCTATGTGAGGGGCGTGGTGCGTAACTTGTCTCAACAAAGAAATCATTTTCTCTTGCTTCAGATCCATAACATTCCACTGGAGTACTTAGTTGAGAAGCTGGTGCGATGTACTCAATGCTCGTTCGAGCTCTCTCACATTCCTCTATATTGTTAACCTCCCTGCACCACATCAATTCCATAACCACAATACCATAGGTTGTCTTTGCGTGAGTATAGCTTGACTTCTTCATCATCAATGGGTTGCAATAAATCCACCAATAGGAAAAGCGACCACCGATTCACAAAGAACTTTGTTGGATCTATCTTCAACGACTTCATGATTTATTTCTGTAATTCCTCAAATCTAATCCGACGTGGGATTTGGACTGGATGATTTTTTTCACCAATATATGTTGGAATGAAATCATCGTTTACTCGATTCACGCCATAATAAAAGAACTATCTGACGATAGGCGAACTCATCACTAGACTAATATGAACAACAATAATCTTTCACCGATAAATGCAAATAATTTAATTAAGGAGAAATACTGAGGGGCGAAATGAAATGCTATTAGCTAATGATTGGATTCATATATGATATAGAAGACTACAAAAGAATATTAATATTTTTTATCATAAATGTTATACTCTCATTTATCATATATCAATATAATAAGTGCTAAATCGCTCAATCATTCATATCCACATTACGTAACAACTTACATAAATCCTTTTAAACCAAAAGATTGAATGTGACACAACCTTGAAAACTAACAAGTCACAACTTAGAACAACAAGCATGACAATTATACAACCTCATTTTCTTATATTTCATTACACTCTAAAATAAACAAAAGCGCCCTAAATACATTTTTCTAAACAAAACAATACAAACAACCTCATTTTTAAGTCATGTTTATAATTTAAGCCAAACTATTAAAATATTACTCCAAAAAATCTATAAATAGTCTATCTTTCTAAAATGAGAGGGACTTAGAGGATAGAGATAACATATTTAAAAAATTCTCAAAACTTTTAGTTTTGCTCATCTAATATCATCTAATTACCATTATTAAATAATCATCATTTGGTGATATTGTCAAACTTTCATCTAAATCACTCATTTATTTACTATATTTCAAACAAGGATGCTCTCTAATATCAATAAGATTGAAGCATTCCATCGACACTAATATCATTACACACCATAGTCAATAAAATTGATTAAAGTCATCACTACTAATATTAATTAATTGTCATTGTCAATAAAACTAATGCATATCTCATATATTGCTTTAAATTCATGATTCACACAAAGTTTTGAAAAAAAAAATTGAGTGATCATACATGCATCCGTTATATTTTTTTTGACAAATTTAGTCATAAATTTGTATACATTTATATAAATATATTAAGTCTTGAATTGAAGATCTTGTGTAATTGATTTAAATATTTATCATAAATGAACAATATTTAAATAATTGCTTATCTCATCAAAAATATTTTTTTCAATTATACATTTCTAAAAATAGAGTTTAAATTGTCATAGATTTAATTTTAATATTGCATCAATAATCATGTTCTAATAAAAGATACATATCTTATAAAATAAATTAAAATGAAAAAAAAATATGATTGTGTTTCTTAAATAAAGATTGAAATTCTATATTGATATAACATCAAATATGGACACCCAAATAATATGTGAAAGCATGCCAATTACAATAATAAAACATGCCAATTACAATAATATGATACATATTATCCTCAAAATTTTACAACCTCAATTGTGTTCAATAATAATTGAAGATTGTTCAATCATTATTCAATCTTCATTATGAAGTTCCTAAACACCACATACAATCTCATAGAATACAAAATAACATAAAAATTAATCTTCCCTACAAAATGAGATCTACCACAAATATAAAAAAATGAGATCTACCACAAATTAATGATAAAAAATGAGATCTACCACAAATTATCATGAAAATCAAACTAAATAGCTTAAACATACCTATTATACCCATAAAAATATAAATCTAACAAGTTTTTTCATTTGGGTAAAAATACCCAAATCGCGAAAAAAATCCAACGAAAACTTCTTTCTTTGGTTTTGGCGAACCTCCTTGGCCGGTGTGAAGATCCTGGCCTGACAATGTCGAGGTTGATCGGGAGAGAAGAAGCAACGCTGACGGCAAAAAAAGAAAACCCGAGAAAGGTCAAATCTAATTTGGCCTACCAGGTGATCTGCCGACTAATTCCATCGCCGTCACCGACCGTGGCGACTGGACTATTTAAATTTTTTAAAGCAAATTAATTAGCTAATTATGATTTTAATTAGGACTAATTTAAAAATTAACCCGTGTTCATGGCAAGAAAAGCCAATTCCATTCGAGGATATTTTAAAATAGACACATTCTTAATCTTAATTAGTAATTTAGGGATCAAAAATTTTTTTTATGAAAATGTTTGTCATAATGACGATCTTATAGGCGAGCCCGTCATCGTTCTGGCATGGATTTTTTTTTTTTGCTTTAGGGGAGAGAGAGAGAGAGAGAGTGGATTTTTTTTTTTTTTTTTTTTTTCGGTATAGGAGAGAGAGAGAGAGCGGGGTTTAATAATTTTTAATTAATATAATTATTTAAAATATTTAAAATATATAATTTAAAATATTTTATATAAAATATTTAATAACTAAATATTTATATATTTAGTTAATTTATTTATTTATATATATATATAATTAAATATATAATTTAAAATATTTTAATTATATATATATTTAGAAATTTATTTAATAATTTTTATTAATTAATATAATTATTTAAAATATATAATTTTTATTAATTTTTGTTAATATATAATTTAAAATATTTAAAATATATAAAATAATTTTAATAAATAAACAAAGAAAGAAAATTATATAAATATTTTATAAATTATATAAATAAAGTAATTATATATATTTATAAATTTATTTAGTTTTTTATATTTTAAATTATATAAATATTTAAGTTATATAAATAATTTAAAAATATTAAAAATATAAATAAATAATAATTAGTTATTTATATATTTATTTATTTATTTAGTATTTATTTATTTAAAATATTTATTTATTTTAAAATATATAATTACTTAAATAATTAAATAAATAAATAAATAAATTTTTAAATTATATAAATATTTAGTTATTTATATATTTATAAAATATTTAGTTATTTATATATTTATTTATTTATTATATAAAACCAATAAATTATATAAATAAATATATAAATAACTAAATATTTTATATAAAATTATTTTATTTATATAATTTATAAAATATTTATATAATTTATTTCTTTATTTATTTATTTATTAAAAATTATTTATTTATATATTTTAAATATTTTAAATTATATATTAACAAAAATTAAAAAATTATATATTTTAAATAATTATATTAATAAAAAATATTAAATAAATTTCTAAATTTATATATAATTAAAATATTTTTAAATTATATATTTAATTATATATATAAATAAATAAATTAATAACTAAATATATAAATATTTAGTTATTAAATTTTTTATAAAAAATATTTTTAAATTATATATTTTAAATATTTTAAATAATTATTTTAATTAAAAAACTAATAACCCCACTCTCTCTCTCCCCTACCGAAATCAAAAAAATAAAAAAAATCTTTTTCTCTCTCCTCTACCAGAAGCAAAAAATAAAAAAAAATCAGCGCCAGTCGTCCTTCGTACGGACGATTAGACTTATTTTCATAAAAAAAAATTTTTGATGACTAAATTACTAATTAAAGTTAAGAATATGTTTATTTTAAAAATTTTTCCATTCTAAACCCATGGTCATGTCATCAATCCAGCAAATATACAGCTTTCTATATTCATGAATCTTATAAATTAATGAATATTCTACAGTGAAAACATGTTGAAATAGCACGTGGTTCCTCATCGAGGATCAATCATGAGACGGGGAAGTGCGTAATGAAGGCTGGTCTCATAAAAAGGGTAGAGAGAGCACTTCTACCTTCAACGAGCGCAGCGAAGGCGTCAAAGGTAGGGATATCATAGACAACAAGCAGTAATGACATCTCACGTGAGCTCGTCGAGGGAAGTCGAATGCACGAAACCTTGCATACGTTCCCTAGTCGAGATGACGTTGTGTACGACCATCGTGGTTGAGATTCTGAGAAGCAGGCATATTGCTGAACGATGGAAATATTCTATGCTGTGGGAAATGGAGAAGACGACGGCGGTGTCTGGACGCTAACATTGAACGAAGGTATAGATCTCATTTTCAAGAATGCAGAAAAGGAAGACTACCGTAACCGCTCGTCAGGGGAGATCGAAAATGGGCCAATTCAAAATTTTCAGCGGCTTCAAAAAAGATGAACCGCTCAACTGTTTTCGCGCAGGCTTAATTTTTAAATTAGACTTAATTAAAAACGTAATTAGTTAATTAATTCGTTTAAAAAAAATTTAAAAATAGCCTCAGTCGTCCAATCAACAAGCCACTGGCTCATAAATAATTTTTTTTAAAAAAAATCAACAGGGCGCATAAATCTCTCTCTCTCTCTCTCCATCCCCTGCTTCTTAAAATCACGAAAAAAAATATATATATTTATATAAATTTATTTAGTTATTTATATATTTAAATAATATAAATATTTTTAAGTTATATAAAAAATTTAAAATATTTAAAATATTTAAATAAATAATTAGTTATATATATAATTAGTTATTTATTTTTTTAAAATATTTATTTATTTAAAATATATAATTAGTTAAATAAATAAATAAATAAAATAAAATTATATAAATATTTAGTTATTTAATATATTTATAAAATATTTATTTATTTTTTTTATATTTTTTATATATTTTTTTTTATAGTTTTGTTATTATTATTATTATACTTATATATAAATAAATAAATAAATAATATATATATATATATATATATATATATAATTAAAAATATTTTTATATTTGTTAATATTATTATTATAGACTTATATATATATATAATTAAATAATATATTTATATATTTAAATATATAAATAACTAAATATTTTATAAATATATAACAACTAAATATTTATATAATTTAAATTTTTTAATATTTTATAATTATATATTTTAAATAAATAAATATTTCTAAATAAATAAAATAACTAATTAATTAAATATATATATATATATATAACTAATTATTTATATATATTTTAAATATTTTTAAATTATTTATATATAACTAAAAAATATTTATATAATTCAAAATATATAAAATAATATATATATATTATATATATATATAAAATATATTATATATATATATTATATAATATATATTTATTTATATAATTTAAAAAATATATAATTTTATTTTTTTATATTTATTATTAAAAAATATATTTTAAATATTTTAAATTATATATATCAAAAATTAATAAAAAATTATATATTTTAAGTAATTATATTAATTAAAAAAAATTATTAATAAATTTAAATTTATATATATAATTAAAAAATATTAAAATATTTTAAAAATATATATATATATATATATATATATATATATATATATATATATATATATATATATATATATATATTATATATTATATTATATATTTATTTATTTATAAAGTCTAAATAATAAATAACAAATAAAAAAAAAATAATTTTAATAAATAAATAAATAAATAAATATATATATAATAAATAAATATTTTATAAATATATTAAATAACTAAATATTTATATAATTTAAATTATTTATTTATTTATTTAACTAATTATATATTTTAAATAAATAAATATTTTAAATAAATAAATAAATTAATTAAATATATATATATATATATAACTAATTATTTATTTAAATATTTTAAATATTTTTAAATTATTTATATATTTAAATATATAAATAACTAAATAAATTTATATAAATATATATATATTTTTTGTGATTTTAAAACACGCGAGAGAGAGAGAGAGAGAGAGAGAGAGAGAGAGAGAGAGGGAGAGAGAGAGATGTTCCTGCGCATTGATTTTTTTTTTTATTATTTATGAGTGTCGCGATTAATTCTTTCATCAAACAGACCCGGCATATTTTAAATATTTTTTTAAACGAGTTAATTAGCTAATTACATTTTTAATTAGAGCTAACTTAAAAATTAAGCCTTTCGCGCACTGGAGGGTGAGAAGAGAGTTGTTCTTCTTTGCGGCGGTTTCCCGAAAAAACTGAACGGAGTGGAAGGGAATAGTTTCGGAACCAGAGGCGAGATAGGTTGAGGGATTTGACTAGCGGATGAGGGAGACTCACACGTGTGCAGGTGAAGGAGGCGAACTGAGGGTCAATAAATGCTCCTCAACAATGTAATTATAGAAGTGCGTTGGAAACCATGACCTTTTGGGTTGCGAACTTGGATCATTTAAATTACTGAATGGCTTTGAATAATAGGATTTATCATTAGTATGATATCTTATTTAGGACATACTAAATGACAGAATTGACTGATTTATCAGAATCAACTTGTCGGATATATAAGAGTTCCTACAGTCACTTTCTGCCTGGGCTCTGAAGATCTCTTTCTTTTATGTCCTTATAAATCTGAGTTTCCTCCAATTCTAACTTCGTGCTTGATTGGGTTTGTTGGAGGAATTAGTTTATTTGTGCTTAGTCAAATTTGAAATTCCTTCTGTCCTAGCTTTAAGCTTGAAGGACTTGATGAAGGACATACCTGATTTGTCCATATTGACTTATCAGGAAGTGTATGTATGCCATGAATCCCATGCTTTCTGCTTTGATGCATTCATTGAAGGGTGCGTACAGATGACCCAGCCTTTAAGCTTATATAGGATCAATGTTGAGTTATCAGTCTGGCAATGTGTGCTTTAACAGACTGAATAACCACATAATTTCTTTAGTTCATCCATCAGTTTTATATGAACTATGGAATTGCTTCCTCGGTCCTATGCTTTTTTGCTTTGATGGACTTGATGAGGAGATTGGCTTTGATCTGTGCTTTGAGCTTGATCAGATCATTTGAGAATAAATTTGAGATATCACCCTGCAGACAATATATAGATTGATTTGAGGAAGCCCTGAATTGAGAGTTTTCTCAGATTGTCTTGATCTATCGATCAAGTAGAAAGATCTCTTGGAGCCTTGTTACTTGTAATCACTAAGCTAGATCTAGTTTAAGATTGAATAACTATCATCATTGGATTGACGAGCAGGGGCCTTTTCATTGTAGCATTTTCTTACGACTTGTTGAGTGAGGAGAGCGTCAACAACTAGGCCACATTTGGGCTTGTTGAGTTTGACATTTAGAACCTACTCGAGACTTCAACTTAAGGTGTAGTGGGTTGGTGATTTGGTCATCTAACGAGAGCTTTTCACGCTTTTTTCTTACGACTTGAGAGAGTGAGAGCGTCGAACTCGACTATTTGTGGGCTTGTTTAGTTCGACCTTTAGAACTCATCCATGTTCTAGACTTCAGGATGTAGAGGTTGATGCTTCTTTCAACTCAACTGATTGAAGCTTCCAAAATTGGGAGTTCTTTTGACTCGATCTCTGACATTTGACGAATATGGGAAAAAAATTTCTTAATTTTATGGCTATCTTTTTATACGTAGAAATAGATTATTTTTATTTCTGTAAGAACTTGCAATTTAACAGTAACAATTATGGGTATATTCAGGGATTTTGGCGTAAAGCTCAATGTTAACCTGAATCAGAATATATTTGAGGATCTCAATAATGCCCCTATCTTGTAGGAGGATTTCTAAAGAACATTTAGAAGAACTTTCAAGAAGAAATTACGTAAATACATCAATATTTGAATTGATATACTCTTAAGAAGGTCTTAACATGTAACATTGATTTCATTTATGTATAGAAATCTAAAATGCCCCATGTGTAACAGGGGAATTTTCATAATTTTTTTTTTCATCTTGAGTAAGTATATTTATTTAGGGATCTCGACATGAAGCACAATGTCGACCTAAATATATATATACTTAAAAATACTTCCTATATTGCAGGGAAATTTTTATTGTACTTTGAGAATGTAGTCGTTATGTATAATACTTTTTCAGGTAACGATCATTGATCGGTGGCATTAGTCTTTCACCCTTTAGGTCAATGAGTCGGTATGCTCCTCTTTGATACACTTTTTTAATGATAAAAGGGCCTTCCCAATTAGGCTCAAATTTGCCACTGAATTTTTGATTAGGAATAATTGGTCTTCTCAGCATCAAAACCAATTCCTCTTTTTAGAATGTTTGAGGTCGCATTATATGGTTGAATGCTCTAGACATCCTTGCTCGATAAACTTCTAGATTTTGTTGAGCTTGGACCCTAATTTCGTTAAGCGTGTCAAGCTCTTCCATTTATACACAGACATTCTCAGCTTGAGTGAGATTGTGTTGAATGACTACTCGGAATGAAAGTAATTCAACTTCAAGTGAAAAGACTACTTCAGCTCCAAATACTTTGGCATAAGGAGTGAATTTTATAGGAATATAGTCTAGTGTCACATCATTGTCTTTCTTTAAGGCAGCTTCACTTTGAGTCTCTAGCCTCCAAATTTGTTAATCTTTTCGTCGTGACCTTTCAACGGTGGATTCTTGGACATGTGGTAAGACAGCTTCACTTTAAGTCTTTGGCCTCCAAATTTGCTTATTTTTTCATTGGGATATTTTGATGGTAGATTCTTGGACATGTGGTCCAAGTGTCACGTATCGATGCTCACTGTGCGGGACTTGAACTAGTTGACATCTTGTCGGGGTTGTAGGAGGAGGCCTCTTGGAAGAAGCAACTCTAACCTCCCTAAGGACAGTACCTTCATATTTTTTTATCAGCCCTTTCTCCTTAGTAACTTTGAGGACCTGATGCACTCTTGCATATACAATTTCAAGTTTTCTCACTGGAGAAGCTACAATCTGACATTGTCGGGTCTAAAATGACTATGTGATTTGACTAGTAGAGTTGTTCCACTTTGCTCATCCTAGGTTATCAAACCTATTATGATTTGGAGCACTCACTTCTAGTTCCACAGCTAATTGTATAATTTTTGCTTGAACATTGGCTATTAAGCGTGCATTTTAGTATTTTTTTCTCCGCTGTCTCTGGGTTAACTTACTTCTAGATGAAGAAGCTTTTGTGCTGCTACTTTTGCTCGAGGACTTCAACCTCCATATTTATTTTTTTTCTTTCTACCGGGACCTTTCAATAGCGATTCGAACATGCGTCATCGTTAGAATTGCTTAGACTGATCTTGAACATTATCCACCAGAGTAGCTTTTTATTGAAGCTTTCTCATTTTCTCGATAATCGACATATATACTTTTCTTCATAAGACCATTCTCCTAACAACTTTCAACACATGCACTCTGAGGATAATCTTAGGAGATAGAATCCAGAATGCCTAGTAGAGATGTTCCTTTTCACCAACTTGAGATTTTCAAACTTATTGTAAGTGGGAACACTCACTTTTGGTATCAAGTCTGGTCACATAGCTAGTGATTTAGGCAATAATTGTTGAGCTTATAGTTCAATATTATTTTCTTTGCTTTCTACTCAATTTTTCTCTAGAATAGGAGACTTCAACATCATGCCTTCCTAGTACAAAAGGTTCAATTGCAAACTTATAATATTCTGGAGAACTAAAGTAACAGTTCACCAAGTAACTTTAAATTTTAATTTTATTATATTTCGCTTATTACACCAATTAAAAGATGAAAAGAGAAACATATCCCCAACAGAGTCGCCAGAAATATGTGACCTCCGAAAATTCTCCACCGACCTCTCAATAAATATGAATTGAAGAGAGTGTGATTTTAGAATGTCAGTGTAATTTTCAGAAGGCAAATAGAATTGTAGATAAGTCAATACCGAGAGATTTTGTCCTTATTTTGTAAGGACTTTGGGTTCTGCCCCATCAGTGTAAGTTAGTTAATACTCCTCTCGGCGTAGAGAGAACTTTTGACATGCTGATTGTTAGATCACTTAATGCGAATGATAGTAGACATATGAAGTTTCAAAATTTAGATTATGAAATTCATCATTTCAGCTTAAACTGGATAGTTAGGGGAATGATGACATGCCCGATCTAGATCCCATGGTTCCATGATTCAGTCATGATCCCTAGTTTAGCCGAGAGGATAGCTTCCACCCATCACAAGGATCCTCACGCCACCACAAGATCCAGACTTTGGGTGGTGTTTGTCTAAGGAGACAAGCTTAAATCTACCTTAGCTGTCAGAGGGTTGTTTGCCCTATCAAGTATATTATATGATTCACAACTCAAAGGGTAGAGCCAAAGAAGGGGGCCATAGTCATGATAATATATAATGGGCGATTAAACCACTCAATCGAGGACTCGATCATAACCGCTTCATCTGTGGAAGCCTACTAGCCAAATGCCACGACTCAGAGACGCCACGCCCCATCGGCAAGAAATTGATCAGAGCTTAACATACAGTAACACTTGATTTGACATTAGCTCTTTTGTGAGCTAGAATTTTCTTAATTTGTCACCTTTGATAAAGTATTGCGAAAGGTGGATAGATTGAGTTTTGCTTTAAGATTTTAATGATAGAATTTTATTTAAACAATTTTTAAGATTGACATTCAATTTGAGTTAATTTGATTTGGAATTAGAAATACATTTTGATGAAAGTATCCCCTCCGGTTGAAATTACCATTAAACATAGCCATCATTGGGGTAGTTATTTGATTGAATTGAATATATTTAAGAACTTTAGATCTGCCAACTCGCTTAGCTCCCAATGTAAGATGATCTACCGTCATGATGTAATTAGCTTCTCATATTTTATTAAGTTAAAATTTTATAATAGATTTTTAGTTTTTTGTTAACCCGGACCCGTCTTAAGATTAAACCGAAGCAACCCACGCAAAGATCCTTAGACACTTTAAGATTTAAAGAGAGTGCAGCCATGCATGTGTGTATTTGAGAATGCCTTAATTCATGCTTATTGACTAGCTTTGTAATCACATCCATATTCATATAAGAACTATTAAACCTTATTTGGATTCATTCTTAACTCCACATCAATTTTCATGCCTATTTGAAAACTAGACTTCAAATTTATTTTAAATCTCTTGTTATGTATATCAAAGGAATTTAAATTTATTTCAAATTTTATAGGTCCACTTGAGTTTGATCCCTATTTTCTTATTTGAAATATAATTTTCGATTTTATTTGTACCCAAGTCTCTTTCAAACTCATTTCAAGTTATTTATATTTAATTTTCAATTTATTTCTTGAGGACTTTATATTTTATATTTAACTTAATGTTAAATCATCATTTTTGTTAAGTCCAAAAAATTTGACAAAATTTCTATTTCGATTCATTCCATGTAGGGGTTATATCGAAAATATTTTTGGCTTTTCGGTATGCTAATGAATGTTGTCTTGCGACACCACAACCATCTCTTCACACCCACTGCGCCCTAATGGGCATTAGCGGTGTCTTGAAACCTGCAAGTAGCAAACATATATAATTTTCATATATTTAAGCTTCTTCTTTTTTTCTACATATGTGATTTTGATGAAATTTCTGACGCCAATATTTGGCATTCCGTGTAGGGACATCGAACTATTTTGCTTACTCGGTATGCGTAATGTCAAGCGATGTCTTGACACATATCTCTTCACCACGCTCTAATGGGCATTAGCGGAGTCTTGGAACCTGCAAAAAAAGACACAAGCACATATGTATACTTTCACATTCACATTTCCTCGCACTCACTATGCTTTATGGGGCATTAGCAGGGTATTGAAACATTCAAACCCCTTCATTCTTCGAAACTTCGACCACTCGTCGGCTAAACCTGCATTTGGGTTACTCAGGATTTCCATTTTATGAATAAGAGAACAGGGAGAGTATTAATAAGCTGTTGTAATCGTTTCGTCAAATTATCTGTCAGGATAGGTTTTGCAGTCTTAGCTGTTAAAGATCCCTTTTGCTTTGCTAAATCTTTCACCATTTCAAGAACAGTAAGACCAGCCACCCTCCCATGATTAGCAGGCACTGCTGATTCTACATTATTAGTAGTTCCAGCAATTTTTGCAACTTTATTAGCCAAAACTGATGGGTTTGCATCCTCCAGTGTATTAGGAGTTTTTTTTATCCTTGCAAAAAGATGAAGTATGGCACGGCTGAAACTGTATAAGCACCTGAAATATCTAGTTGCTCTTCTGCCTTACCCCGTAAGAAGAGAACGTGAGAAAAATCAGTGGAAAGATGTGAGAAAACTTGAATCATCTGCTTCGTTTCTGCAGATAATCGGCCATGACCTAGAAGGGCATCACTCGCCCATCTTGCCACAGCTACATCATCACTTGATTGGCGTTTCTTGTACTCAGCTACTGCTTGTAAAACTGATTTATCTCAGTCAAACGTTGAGCCAATATGCGGAAAAAGTATTTTCAACCGAGGCTCTTCCTTCGGCTCCTCCTCGTATTCTACCAACAGTGACTAAACGTGTTTGTGGGGGTCATCAGACAAATTTAGTTCCAATAGTACTTGCTTGAGGGATGCTAAGTTCACTAATGGGACACGGTGTGTTCCAAGGCCTATGTGGGAAATTCTTGCTCCTGTCATTCCGAGGTAGTAACCGATAGCACCATGTCCTGGGCTCTTAGCAGCTATGTGGGAAAAGCCAACATCAGGGAACAAACAAATTCTATTTTCTCAGTAACGATTCGATAGTGTTCATGGCAAGAGAAGACAATTCCAAACCCCATGGTCATGCCATCTATCCAGCAAATATACGGCTTTCTATATTCTTGAATCTTACAAATCAATGAATATTCTGTAGTGAAAATCTACTGAAAAAAACACGTGGTTCCACATCGAGGATCAATCATGAGACAGGGAAGTGCGAAATGAAGGCTGGTCTCGTAAAAGAGAGAATATTAAGTGCGGACTCCGCACGATGCGGAATTCGCATCACAGCCTTCCATTTTTTTTATTTTTTATTAAAAAAAAAAACGAAACAATCTCAGCGGACTCCGGATGACTCCGCACGTAATATTTTTTTCTCGTAAAAAGGGTAGAGAGAGCACTTCTGTCTTCAACGAGCGCAGCGAAGGCGTCAAAGGCAGGGAGAGCGTAGACAGCAAGCAGCAATGACATCTCACGTGAGCTCGCCGAGGGGAGTCGAATGCACAGAACCCTGCATGTGTTCCCTAGTCGAGATGATGTTGCGTGTGGCCGTCGTGGTTGAGATTCTGAGAAGCAGGCGTATTGCTGAACGCTATGGATGTATTCTATACTGCGGGAAATGGAGAAGACGACAGTGGTTTCTCCACGCTGACCTTGAACGAAGGTTCAGATCTCATTTTCATGAATGCAGAAAAGGAAGACTACCGTAACCGCTCTAGTCAGGGGAGATCGAAAATGGGCCAATTCGAAAATTTTAGCGGCTTCAAAAATCTGAAACGCTCAACTGTTTCCGTGCACTGGAGGGTGAGGAGAGAGTTGTTCTTCGCGGCGGTTTCCCAAGAAAACTGAACGGAGCAGGAGGGAACAGTTTTGGAACCAGAGGCGGGATCAGTTGAGGGATTCGAACTAGCGGATGAGGGAGACTCACGCGTGTGCGGGTGAAGGAGCGAAACTGAGGGTCAATAGATTCCTGCTGAGATAGCTGAACGGACAAATTCCATTCTCCATTGACAGCTTAACTCAGTTGAATTCCCTGCACATGGAAGACAATCAATTGAGCGGCATCATGCCATCAACTTTAGTAATGAATTGGAGATACTTTGAAGAATTAAACCTTTCATATAATGCTTTAGTCGGATGCATTCCTAATGAAGTTGTTAGCCTATCATCCCTTATACGGTTTCTGGATCTCCCACATAATTCTTTGAGTGGCTCTTTGCCATTAGAAGTTGGCCGCTTGCAGAATCTTGTTGCCTTGAACATATCCTATAACCAGTTATCAGGACAAATTCCCGCAATACTTGGTAATTTCTTAGAGTTACAATTTTTAAAACTTGAGATGAACTTCTTCGAAGGAAGTATTCCCCATAAATTCAACAGAATGAACGCCCTGATAGAGCTTGATCTTTCTTGCAACAATTTATCTCGGCAAATTCCAGAATTCTTGGAAAATTTCAGTTACTTGAATTTTCTGAACTTATCATTCAATAATTTTGAGGGTGAAGTCCCAGAATATGGCATTTTCACCGATGCAACTGCTATTTCTCTAACTGACAATCCAAAGCTTTGTGGTGATAACCCAATCTTGCATCTACAATCATGCTCAGGAAGAGGAAAAAGCTCAACCAAATTCAAAATCATATTCCCAATTGCCACTATAGTTCCTATGGTCATATTATTATGTGCATTTTGCATTATCTATAGATCAAAGAAGAGGTCTTCTGCATCACCTTTGGCAACTCCACCTGATTCATCAGTTACATATGCTAAAATCTTCAATGCAACCAAGGGATTTTCTGAAACAAACTTGATCGAAAGCGGCAGTTTTAGTTGTGCCTACAAAGCAAAGATGCTTTAGGGAGAAAATGATGTTGCTGATAATGTGTTTAATCTCCAGCAAAGAAGAGCCATGAGAAGCTTTATAAGTGAATGCTTATTCTTGAGAAATTTTCGGCATAGAAATCTTCTAAAGATTATTACATTATGCTCAAGTCTGTATTCTAACGGTTAGCACACATGCCTAATGGCAACCCAGAGAGTTGGTTGCACCCAGAGGATGAGGATCAGTTTCTTAACTCTAAGAGATTGAGTTTGTATCAGAGGTTGAATATAGCCATAGACGTGGCTTCAGCACTGGATTATCTTCATAATAATTGTGCACCTCCGGTTGTTCATTGTGATATAAAGCCAAGCAACATTCTTCTAGACAATATATGACAGCCATTGTCGGTGACTTTGGCTTAGCGAGGATCATGTCTTGCCTTCTGCGATTAGTCCTTTAACTCGGCAAGCTTGATGAGGCTTCAAGGATCCATTGGATATGTTGCCCCAGAATATGGGATGGGAAGCCCAATCTCCTGTCAAGAAGATGAATACAACTACGGAGTTCTTCTGCTAGAGATTCTGACAAACAAAAGACCCACCGACGATTCATTTGTACAAGGTTTAAACCAACACGAATATGTGGATAAGCCATTTCCATAAATGATTACTGATATTTTAGATACTCAGATCTTGCGAGAGATAGAAGATGAATCAAATGGCAGACATTTTGAAGCTCATATAAATGAGTACATAGTTTCTTTATTTCGGATCGGACTCACTTGCTCAAGTGAATCACCAAGAGAAAGAAAGGGGATGGTTCTTTGTTGTCAAAGAACTCAATTTGCGAGAGAAATATTCTTTAGAAGTTCTCAAGGTGGGCGAGTGAAAGAGAATGATAATATATCATGCGAAAGGCTCGAACAACTGTTGTTGTGTTTTTTTGTAATCTAGATTAAGTGGTTATATGCATGGAAGTCATTGATCCTGGTTGGGTCTTAGGATCGGGTCTGAGTTAACAAAACCTAAAAATCCTATAATTATAAGAATTTTAGCTTATTAAAAAAAATCTGATAAGCTAATTCTATCATATGACAGTAGATGTAATCTTCTATTATTAAACTAATAGAGTCGACATGATTTAAAATAATAAATTAAATGATCAATTAAACTCATAAAACCCGATGATGGCCGTGTTGAATGAAGATTTCAACGGAAGGAATACTTCCATCAAAATGTGATTACAATTTTAGATCAAATTAACTCAAATTAAGTATCAATCCAAATACAAAATCTAACATGTTATTAAGTGTTAAATGTCTAAATGAAATTCAATCTTTAAATAATTTAAAGCTAAAACTCAATCTACCTTCCACAATTATTTGCTGAAGGCAACAAATTAAGAAAACTCTAGCTCACAAAAGAGCTAAAGTCAAATCAAGTGTATTTTTATATTCACTCTCAATCAATCTCATATCAGTAAAGACGTGACCCGTGTCCTATGAATGCATGACTTGGCCAATAAGCTCCACATATGATGCAGTTTTGACCAGAGTCCTCTGATCGAGTGGTTGCCACCAAATGACACTATTATATTATGATAATGAACGTAGCCTATATGCTCCCCAATGGCTCTGTATCTTGAAATGTGAATCATAAGGAACTCTTGATAGGGCAAAAAAAATCCTATGTCAGCTAAGGTAGACTTAAGCCTATCTCCTTAGACAAACACCACCCCAGGTCTACAAGGATTTCTTGGACGACGCAACCCATGGCTACTGACAGGGATCCTTCGGTTAGGTTGGGTCGATTACCTCCTCTAATTAAGTAGACTAGGGACTACGATGGCCCAGGATGACGGAATCATGGGATCTAGATCGGGCATGTCATCATTCCCCCAACCATCCGCTTTAAGTTAAAATGATGAATTTTATAATCTTAAACTTTAAACTCCACATTTTATTACTATATGCTATGCATTTAGCGATCTAACAACTAGCCTTTGTTGACCTCCATTCATGCCATAAGTGTCGAAGCTCACGGTGAGGTGAATTTAATCTTTAATTATAATATACCGATGGTAAATTAGTTGAAATGACCTTTGATTGACCAACGGACTCCGCTGTTGTGTTCAAAATATCAAAATTGATCAGAATATACAAATTGCATAGCGACGGCGATTGATAGCCGTTTACACTAATGCATATTGAATTGAAGCGTGATGCAAATGACCTCCGTTCATAAAATTAATCATGCTATTAATTTCAAAATATCAAAACCTATCAAATTCTTTTATGCATGAATATAGCAACGGATATAATTGAGCAATATCATGAAAAAAATCAATGATGACGAAATATTATCGCATTTTATAAATATGTATATAATTCAACGGTCATTGATCAGAGAGGTACATATTTAAGCGATGATGCCCAAATGACCTCCGTTCATAAAATTGACCACACCGTTAGCGTCAAAACATTGAAACTTACTAAATAAGACTTTCAATTCGAGTACAATATAGCGATCAGTGGCGTTGCACAAATTTTGAAATTGACCCCGTTATCGTATTAACCAATTTTCGTTGTGAAACATTAAATAATTAATTGACATCCAATATGAGTGGTGATGTGAAAGTCAAAATTTAGTTTATTTAATATCTAAAAATATTTCCTTATTTCATCTAACTTTATGAGTCATACATCTATCAATTCTATCTTTAAAATTGTTTAGTTGTGAAGAGGTTTGAAGGATGATGATGCTTAGGTTAGTATTTTATGTTTTGGCATCTTTTATTCTTTCTTTGTTGTTCTTTTCTTATCAGTTCTTGAGTTGAAGAGAAAAATAATCTTGGAAGCTTTTTTGATTCATATCTCTTGGAGGATTTTTTGCATATATTGAAGGCTGATCTAATTGGATTGAGTTCATGATTTTGTTCGAGAATTTCAAGATGGATAACTTTTAAGTTGATAAAAGAATACTACATTTAAGCTTTTAATGAAAAGAGAGTAAGGCAATTTGTGAACAAACTCGAATGGTCAAAGATTGTAAGTTCAAAAGAATTTTCTTTAGATGAATAGATTTTTTTTTTCAATGACTTCTTGCTAATAAGATTGAAAATGTTAATCTTTGAATTTTATCTAAGATATAGAACTTAGCAGCATAAATGGATATGACTTCTTGAAATAATATTTAAATCTAACACAAGAATTCTGAATAAATATTGATTTGAAACTTACTTTTTTCTTGATAACCGCTAAATATTAATATGACACTTAAAATTACTATTAGTTGAAGCAGATCTTGAATGTTGAAAACAGTTGACGGTGATCAAGATCTTGAAAACTTTGGGATATCAATTAAACCTCTAAATAGCTCTCAAATATGAGTGTTTAGCCGAAATTCGACAAGCGGGTTCCAACAAAGATCTTACAATTCGACTTCATTTGGGCATTCAAATGCAAAATACATCATATGATCAAGGGGATCATTTTTTACTCCAGGTGGAGTGGAGGAGGGTTTTGCATGTATTCTGAGGCGTCACTCTTCTAATCTCATTCACGTCCTCCTATGAGAAAGAAGGCAAACAGAGAGAGAGCTCTAAAGATTCCCGCCGTAATCGTGCATTATCGCGGTCGTACATCTTGACCATGCTCGTTGTTAATCATCAAATCAGCCATCATCATTAATTATTGCGTCGTTTAATCATCAACCGATTCAATCATCGTCAACATGTCAACATCGTATTATTTTATTTGTTGTCCATTTCTCATATACAATTTTTAATCCGTGCTCGGAAGATCATACTTTTTTTTTGGGCAGCTGGTTTCCCTCTTTTTGATTTTCCATAAAATTTTGGGTTTTCTTGTTATACTTTAAATACTTTGTGTACTTGGACTCCCAAGAAGGCATAAACTTTTACTCTACGTGTGGTTTTCTAGCGGTTTGGCGGTATGCGTGAAGCGAGAACCCTTCAATCACAATTCTTGAACACCTCGTTATGGTAATGGGTGCCTCGCTCAACTCCGTCACTCTTGAAACCAATCCTTGAACCAAGGATGCCAACCTCACTTCCCACGATGGGCGACTGTCGGTGAAAAGGCAAATCTCTTTAGAAGATCATCGGAATGGAAGAATCTCAAAATGAGATGATCCGACTTTTAGAAACACACTACCACTTGAAAACATCTCCCCAAGATCGTTAGCAGGAGGTCTTATGCTAATCTCTTTGAAGTTCCTCCGTGAGGCGAACTTTTTGACACTAGTTCTACTCATCCATCACGTGCTCAAGCCGCTAATCCACTAATTATTTTGGCTTGACACATTCACTGTCCCACTCATCTCATGTGCGAATTACAATGCTTAATGCATGGAATTTCACCTCCAAGATAGAAATCATCTTGCTGAGGAATCTCACCTTTAGCTAAAGCTATTCTTCAACATCCTATTCCGTTGGTTTCCGAACATTGATTCATATGGGGCTGACCCATGAACACATCGACCATTCAGACTATCATGCATATCCAACGAGCTCGACACCTGCTTTGTCGGTCTTTCCGATTACCCTCGAGGGACAAGCTGCTTGGTTCTTCGAGAATCCATCCATACCTTTTGAACTTTTGTAGAAGCAGGTTCATTACAAACAAATTCCTCCCATCTCTTTCGGCATCCATCAAACAAGGGGTGAATCTTAGGAATACTTCGGTAGGCGGAGTAGACCCGAACTATTAAGAGAGGAGTAGGACTCATCGAGGGGCCTTTTACGTCATTAATCACGAGGCGGTCCACTCATATACTTGGTTCATCGTGTGGAAGCACAAATCTCTTGATGAGGCTATGAAATAATTTGAGCAATCTACGAGGAAAATAAAACCCAGGGAATGGTTGGTCCTATCAAAGAAGCAACAAAGCGGTAGTGATCTCCTCGACCCCATATCAACGACATGAACCGACGAAAGAATACACACGCTGAACACATCTCGTGTTAACCTCCCAATGGCTATTGAGATGAAGAAAATATCAAGTGGCATCCATGAAACAAATTGAAATCAGAAATATTGTCACTTCCATGAAGTCATGGACATACTAGGCATGCAAACAAGAAATTGAGAGGCTCATTCAAGGATATCATTGATTTGTGAAGAATCAATCGACTCAAACAAACATACCTCCAATGGGGCAAGCGGACAATCATCACAGAAACAATAAAATAATCATCAAACGGTTGGAGAAATTGAAACAATTGCAGGAGGATCAATACTATCTAATCAAGTTCTCATTATCGAAGAAGGAGTTAAAGAAGTCTCGTCGCATCATTCCATCACTTTTAATGACTCGGACTTAGAAGAGTCCATGTTCCTCATCAAGATCCACTTGTCATGTAGGGATGGTGACCCATGTTATAATGTTAAGAAATTTTGATTGACAATGATGGAGTTTTGTTGATGTCTTATTTTACTCACATTTCTTACATGTGGTTAGAAAAGCTCCAACCCTTGCGGACCATTATACGGGTTTGATATACATGCGGTAGAGGACAATCACCCTTCTTGTCCTTGGTGAATTTCTCGACAAGTGACTCATTTAATCCAATTCATGGTCAAGTGTCAGATTCATATATGCGCCATCTTTGGAAGGCCCTCAATCAATTTTGTGTCACTTGATATCTCATCTTAAGATGAAGTTTCCAACCCGTTGGAGTTGGGGTGTACATGAAAATCAACGGTAGCGTAATCATGTTATACACCAGCCTTGACCTTGACATCGAAGATTTTAATTTTTGAGATGAAGAAGTACTCTTTGTAGAAGACTTGCTCTGTTATCAGATGCGTGGGATCCATGCTCGAAAAGGGAAAAATACATAGACTTCTTGTAGAAATCAAGACATCTTCACTTGGAGTCGACGGATATGCGAGAACCGACCCGTGATCATGCACTCCTCAAGATTGATCCAACATTCAAAGATCATCCAGAAGAAGCAAGTTTTGCACCTGATCGCCTCCAAGCTATTGAGCAAGAAGTTAATAAGCTTCTAGAAGCGGGATTCATACGAGAGGTACATTACATGGCTAGCAAATGTTGTCATGGTTAAGAAAACAAAGCGGAACATGGAGAATGTGTATTGATTACGACCTTAATAAGGCTTGCGAAAGATAGTTTTCTCTTCCTCGAATTGATCAATTGGTTGATGTTACATCGGACATCAAATGCTCAATTTTTTTGGATTTTACAACCAAATAAAAATGAACAATGGATGAAGAAGCTATTTCAAACATTCAAACATATAAAGGTTTATCTTGTTAAGTTATGCCATTTGGATTAAAAATTGCTATCAATGCCTTATGAATAAGGTCTTTAAAGACTACTAGAAATGGAGGTATATGTGGATGACATGTTAGTGAAAAGCTTGGAAGAATCACAACATATTTCGACTTAGAAATATGATTCTTCGACGTTATAACATGACTCAACCCGACCAAATGTGCTTTTGGGATTACATCGGAAAATTTCTTGGATTTATGGTAACCCACCATGGGATAGAAACCAGAAAATCAAAGCTCTCAAAAATATGACTCCTCCAAAGAATATTAAGGAAGTTCAACGTTTGAATGGATGAATTGCTGCGTTATCCCGCTTCCTAGCCCGTTATGGGATAGATACTTGCCATTTTTAAAATATTAAAGGGAGCTAAAAATAATAATTTTCAATGGATTGATGAATGTCAATCTGCTTTTGAGCAGCTAAGGAGTATTTAGCATCTCCACCTACTATCCCTATTCAAGGAGAGATGTTATACTTATATCTGAGTCTCTTCCTCGATAAGCTCTTTTAGTCGAGAAGAAAGTGGAATACAACGACCAATTTATTATGTCGACAAAATTCTCTCGATATAGAAAGTCGTTATCCACTTGAATAGCTCCTTTAGTTTTCTCGGCAAAATTGTCCAAGCTCACACTCGGCATTACTCATTTACCATTAAGGGCCATCCTACGAAACCGAAGCATGAGGTTAATCAAGTGGTACGTGAATTGGGAGAGTTTGATATAAATTTTCTACCTGTACATATAAAGTCTCAAGTACTCATGGAATTTATAGTGAACCCCAACTCGGAGGAGCTATCTCATTCGTCTCCTCAATGGACCCTCTATGTTGATGGAGCTTGAGAATCTTGGTCTGTGAATCTTACTTATTTCCCCAGTGAATACCTAGAGTATGGACTTACTAAAATTTCCTACAACTAATAATATGGCTGAATATGAGGCTCTTATAGCAGGGTTGAGACTCGCCATTGACTGTGAAGCTCAAGACTTAGTGATACACACTGACTCTCAACTTGTTGCCTCCCAAGTTGAGGGAAACTTTAATGCTCATAATCCCCAGCTGGCACAATACCTCCACTTGGTGAAGTCTCTTCTTGACCATTTCAAGACACATCAAATCATTCACATACTGCGAGAGAAGAATATTGGCTCTCGCTAAGCTTGCTTCATCGCTACTAGGGATCGTTTAGAGAAGGCATGTTGAAGAAATACATTTTTTGAGTATCCAAGGGTCATGGGTAATTCAAGCAATTGATGAGATAAAGGAATTCATGGATGGACCCCATCTTTTTTTTATTTCGAAGATTAACTTATATAGCCGAGCTTTTACGGACCGTGCCTCAAATGCCTCTCACCTTTGAGGCGATTACATTAAGAGGTTCACTCGGGGATATGTGGAGAACACTGGGAGGAAGAGTGCTAGCCCTTAGGCAAGGGTTATATTGGCCGATGAAACAAGATGCCTTGGAGTTCACACATGCAAGTTGTTGGTTGCACTCTAACCTCTCTCACATCTGAGCTCTCATCTCTTCAAAGTGGCCTTTTGCTCGGGGGATTGATATCATGGGACCTTTTAGATAGCATCGGGATGAAAGTTTATCATTTTATTTTATACTACTTCACTAAATGGGTGGAAGCCGAACCACTCGCTAAAATTATAGAGGCAAATGCTAAACATTTTGTTTGAAAAAATATAGTATGTCGATTCGGTCTTCCTGCTAAGATCATCACTGACAACGGACCCAATTTACTGGAAAAGTATTTACGTCCTTTTGCAAAGATCTTCATATTCATTTCTTTCTGTGTAGCACATCCTCAGTATGAAGCTACCAACAGATTATACTCAAAGGACTAAAACATCTGAAGGCAGAGGCAATGGGTTGATGAGCTTTCTAATGTTCTTTGGGCTTACACTACATTCGCATCCATGGTGAGACATCATTATAACTTGTGTTTTTGGCAAGCTATTATCAATAGGGTTTCCAAGAGTTCAATTATTCAATCATGGTAATGAAGAAAAACTCAGACTGGACCTACTCCCGAAACTTCGTGACATGGCCCTACTTGGTTGCTTCCTTATCACCAAATCGTCACTTCAGCAGTAAAATCGTATTGGTGACTTGGTCTGAAGTCTCGAAGGCTGCAAAGGCCCTCAATGATAAACTCTCACCTCTTTGGGATGGCCCATATGTGGTTATAGCTATGGTGAAGCGAGAACTTTCAAGCTCAAGGATTGAGAGGAAAAACTTACCTCGAACTTGGAACCGAGAATCTCAAAATATTATCAATAATTCCCTCATAATTATCACGACTTTTATTTTGTCTCGTTTATCATTTCTCTTCGTGTAAAACCACTTAGTGGGATAAAGACTTATTGTTGTTGTTGTTGATGTTGTTGTCATTTTCTCTTAAAACTCATATCCATGTTAAAATCATCTTATGATTGTATCTTATCGAGTAATGAATTTATAGCTTTCTTCTTACAAACTTGTTTCTTCTTCATTTAATCCTCCCACTTGAGAAATATACAACTCACGTTATATCAATCAGCATGATCAATCCCAAGGGGACTTTCCATGACCTCTTCCACGAGTTAATCATCAGCGAAGACTTCGACAAACAACTTTAGGATAGGTCAGGTCCTTGGTGGACTCCTCACGACCTCTTCCATGCAGTTGCGTCATGGCGGAGACTTCGACAAACAACCTCGGATAGGTCAAAAAATCTGAGTGGATTCAACCTCATCCAGTTAGGTTAGTCATTAATATTAGACCAATTACCGGATAGGTAAAAAAAAAAATACGTATCATCTAAAAAAATTTTTTAACATGATGATATAAGAAAGAATCAAGATTCTGATACACACTAATAACAATACATATAAAAAAATGCATCCTCAAGTGATGCTACATCATATCAGTTGGTGATATCAACGTCCTCCTCACCACTAGGAGATACTCCCTTGGACTCACTCCCAACTCCTTCATCTCGAAGATGAGTCTTGAATACTTGGGAGACAAATCCTCAATACTAGCTCGATCTTGTGATGTACTAAGCGGATTCCTTTTAGGAACCCTGGATGAAGCCCTCCTCTAAACATTGGTGCTCCTCCTTCACTTCAACATCAAGTATATGATTACGAGCTTCGAACATGGTCTTGAGTGTGATAAGCGAGTTCTTAAAGTCTTCCACGCTTCAAGGAGATTTCATTTGCTTCCACATTATATGCTCCTTCTCGGAATGTAATGCTTTCTTCTCGAGAGCTCTCTTCTCCATTGAAAGTACCTTGAGTCTTTTCTCTTTCTCGAGTCTCTGTCTCACCTCAATCGACTCATCACGAGTGCACTCTCTCTGGAGAAAGAGAAGTCGACATGTTCTTCGATTCGCACCGGTTCGGTGATCCTCAAAGTTGCCACTTCTTTGGCTTTAATACTCATCTTTCATACTGCTTGCAGATATTTTATCTTCACAAATTAGTATTCCACTCATCTAAAGTGACACTCAAATGAGCCATCGCCTAATGTTTGAGTTACCTATAAAAAACCATCATAAATATTACACAAAGAAAAGAAGAAAGAAAAGAAAGAAAGAAGGGAAGACAACGTACCAATTCATCGCTCATTGATGCATATGTGATTTAACACCTCTTGAGAATGCGGCTTATGAACTCCCCATCATGAGTTGAAATTAAACTCTCGAGGGTCAGGGTGAACATCTTCCTGGAATAGTCACTTACATGTCTTCTTTTCTTTAGGGAAGAAACATTGCCACCACCACGATTTCGTGGTGGCTTCTTGAAAGAACCTATGAATATGAGGAATCACCTTTACTTGATCTCTTTAATGGAAAAGAATGAGATCTCCCACACTTTGGATAGAAAGGCCAACCTTGAACATTCTATCTTCAACTATACAATGTGGCGTAACTCATGTTGCAAGCTTCCTACATCGGGGATATTTGCGGGATCTCATTCTCAACATGGATGGATCACGGAAGTTCATTCAATCTTCCCCATCTCGGGAAGGCCCCACTCATTTTCACAAAAGAATCCATTAAACCAATTTCTAGATTGATCCGTGCGAAAATTCTATCAATTCTTTATAGTCGATAAGAAACCGTCCACGGTATCACATGTAAATGCACATTCGACACAAGTATTTGATGTTCAAAGTAACACCACACGAAGTAGGCCAGCGATGACCATTAAAATCGAAATGAAAGCGTGACAAAGTACACCACATATTTTGAATATCTCAATCAACTTCGAGGAAAGGGAATGCGGTCCATACGAAGAATCATCTCGAAGCGATTAAGTACCCGGTGAGCAGGTCGATCAATTTTGGCAATGGCCACCAACTCATTAGGGAAGAAAAACTGCGGAACACCATTAAACTATCGATGTGATAGTGGATGGTATATCGTCATGTGGCCGTCACACTTATGGGTATCACAAGAAAATACATAATAAATAAAGAGGAGAAAGCGACAAAAATCGAGAATTTTGTAAAAGCAACTCACTCACTAGCAGCTTGGGCACCTCTTTTTGACTCTCTCACGGATAGCTTGCGATAAAATTTTTTTTCTGATCGACAAAAGGATACACATGAGAAAAGATAAAAAAAAAAGAGAGAGAGAAGATATTCCCCTCGATGATGCTCATAAATTACACTTTTTTGGTCGTTTGAGCGATAGTTCTAGCTAACTCTCTGCCATCTTGGCGGTTATCAATGAATCCATTAAAGTCACGAGAAATCAAATTTCTAAGGAAAAGTTGGAAGCGGGACTTGATGCCTCAAAGACGGTCGAGGGGCGGTTGGCGCCTCTTCGAGGGAAAACGGGTAGTAGTAAGTGGGCTTTAGCAGCCTCAAACGGATGGTCAGCAGTAGGTTGACACCTCTTCGGAAACCGGAACAAGCGATGTAGTAGTGGAGTCTTGATACCTCAAACCCGGGGTCATCAGTGGTTGGCGCCTCTTCGAGGGGAAAACCGTTTCTTGCATAGTGGGTCTTGATAACTCGGACGGTCCGTCAAGCAGGTTGACACCTCTTTCGAGGAAAAAGGCTGGAACAAAAATATCTGATGCGACTCCAAGCGAACCACACTCAAGAAGAAAGCAGGGCATTGAAGAACTTCTCCCTTGGCCCTGGGGGTTTTATAGACCCGAGCAAAAGGTACAAAAAGCTGAAACCATCAAAAGCGTCATTCATACGCCGCCGTAGCGAGCGGCCGCCGGTCCACGTCCGCATGCTCAACCATTCGTGCGCCGCCGACCGCATGTCCCGCCGAGCTTAGCCGACCGTGGCCGCGCAGCCCAGCGTGACCAGCCGCTGCCGACCCCGCGAACGACCATCGCCGTTCCGTGCAACCCGAACCTTCGCCATGCCGTCTGAGCTGCGACCGCCATCCAGCTGACCGTATGCGACCGCATCCGCGACCCCACCTTCGCGACCCTTAGCGGTGCACCCTTACATGCGCGCTCTGCGTCGGCATGCATCAGCGTAGAATGTCATATCGAGGCGCCCAGGCCCCGTGCTCCATTCGCGCAGGATGGTCAGTAATCTCAAAATGCACGCACATACCTGCGCATTTGCATGCATCACGTAGTCATAATCTGTGCGCGAAGATTGTTCTCTCAAAATGTGTAGTTAATGGACCTCAAATTTCATTGAAGAATTTGCTATTTTTAAGTATTTGACATATATTTTTGGATGATTGAGATAATGTCATCCAAAATAGAGCGATATGACACTTAAAATACTATTAAGAAACGAATCTTGATGTTAAAGCAAGTGATCCAGTTGGCGGTCGAGATCAAGATCTTAAAATATCCTTGGAAACTTTGGGATATCGGTTAAACCCCTAAATAACTCTCAAATATGAAGTGTTTATAATCAAATCGGCGTCTCGATGGCCTTCCAACAAGCCAAGATCTTACAATTCGACTTCATTTGAGCATTCAAATGCACAAAATACATCATGATGATCATTTTGAGCCGTCCGATGAAGTGGAGTGGTACGGGTTTGCATGTATTTACAGAAACGTCACTCCTCCGTTCTATAAATAGCCCTCATTCCTCATATGAGGGCGGCCAAGTGAAGGAGAAGCAAGCAAGAGAGAGAGAGCTCAAGATCCTCAAGCAATCGTTGCCACTTTCGAGGTCACCCAGCCGTGGCCGCCATGCCTGCGATCCTCGCCCGTCGTCGTCGACCATTGTTACCGTCGTCATCACGCACTATCATCGCCGCGTCAACACATCATCATCGTCAACATCGCATTCGTCATCGTCGCAACATCGCCGTCAACTTGTCAATTTCGACATTTCGTCAACATCGTCAGCATTGTATACATTACTTTGTCCATTTCTCATATATTCGTAATCCGGTATCGGGAAGATCTTGTACTCGAAGCAGGATACATAGTGGAAGCTTTTCTTGGGCTAGGCCAGTGGTTTTCCCTCTTTTTGAGATTTTTCCGTAAAATTTTTGGAGTTTCTTGTTCACTCTTTAAATAACGTGTGTGTCTTTGGACTCCCAAAGAAGCTAAAGGCGTAAACTTTTACTCTACAACCGGTTTTCTAGACGTAACAAATATCATCGATGAAGTCTATCCATCATTATCTATGATCATCCATCAAATGCTTTAAAGGATCCTATGATTTAATTAATAAATGCATATATAGATAAGCTAACCCATTCTACAATTTACCTTAAATTTTTGGGACAACGTGCTCTTATTATACAAGAAGAGATACCAAGCTCTGGAGAAGTTGAAGTTGTTGAAATAAAATATCACTTTATGTCTCTCCTTTTAAACCTAGTAAATACTTTCCTTTATATGGTTAATACATACATAATTGTCCCCATAGATGATTACTCTATACGCTTGAGTGCCTCCCACTATTTGTGGAATCATAATTGGGTCAATGGTTGTTGCACAAGTATTTTCTTCTATTTATTTTAGTGTGTGGTCAAATAGATCATACTTTAAACCTCTTAGTAAGATTGTTTACTTTTCTTGGGCAATGTTTTGTATGCATTGGCTTACGATGTGGAGTCCTTAACAATTCTTCTTCTTGTCCGACTATTCTGTAGGCTGAAAGCTCATTCTTTTATTGTCGCTGAACCTATTGGGAATCGTGCTGCATTTGTAAATCTTGATGCATGTATGGCATCTCAACTCGCAATAATTAAAGTTATGGAAAAACTAAAGTTAAGGTTAATTCCCTATACCAAAAAAAATGTAGTTATAAGTGGCATCCATACCATGGGTCCCAGGGGTTACCTTCAATATGTTGTGTACATAGTTACTCTCTTTGAGGTGGTCATTTGATGTAATTATTGATGGTATTGAGAAAAGCATCATACAAGCTCATCAAAATCTTAAGCCTAGATCAATTTATGTAAATACAGGTACGAAGATCTCGTTATGCTCAGTAGAGTTAACGAGTTTGAAAACCCAATTATGCTCAGTAGAGCTGATGGGTTTGAAGACCATATAAGTGTCACAAGACAGATTATGTTCAAGAAAGTCGAATTGAAGGTAAAATAGTCATACCTATACGGGAAGATCGAGGCTTCCAAAATTCGGACCGATAAATAACTTAATTAATTTAACGTAAAATGAACTATAAGCTCAAAATTAAAATCTGAATTGAAATTGTAAGTGCTTGAAGACCTCGTTATGCTTAGTAGAGCTGACAAGTTTGAAGACCACGCAAAGACCGCATGCTTAGTAGAGTGACGAAGGTCAAATACTCGAAATCCCCATGTGGGAGGAGGGATGTCAAAATTCGACAGATGACTTAATTAATTTAATGCAAAATGAACTCTTAGTTCAAAATTAAAATCTGAATTGAAATTGTAGGTATTTGAAGATCCTATTATGCTCAATAGAGTTGACAAATAGAAGAACACGACTGTAGTGTCAAGACACCTAATTTATGCTCAGAGTTAACGGAAGGAATAATCAGACATGGGACAACGCCAGGAGGCTATCGAAGTTCAAATAGACATGAAACTTAAATTAGATTTAAATTGGGCATAAATTTGAACAAAATGTTAAATAAAAAGTTAAAGCTAAATATAAAAAAAATATAAAGTAAAATTGTTAAATTCAAAATCAAAGCACTTTCCAAAACACCTGGTGACTTAAAAGAATCTCCTCTCAAACTACAATCACTAACTATAACCTTCAAAATACCTAGAAATTGAATAAATCAATGAAAATAAATAACATGCCCCATATTTAATGAACATGGAATCCTGGGTAAGATTGGGTAATATTCAAAGCATATGAAAAAAAATTACCCACGCATATATTTAAAATATACAAAACAAAAATTACACATTAAACAAATGCGGATAAGGTGTGGTGGATAGATTTATTATTGAAATCATCCACTTACCCGTGTGCATCTACAAGGAGAAATTATTCTAAAAAATTCAAAGCATGATCTTCACATGCTAATTTTAAACAATATAAACCTCTTAATTTATAATTAAATGTAAGAGTCAAATAGATCTATGGATTAATTATAATTAAGTTAACAAGTGCTTCGAATGAAATTTTGTAGATATCATAAAGCGACACTATGGCTAATTTAAACATTTGGTATTTTTCTACGATTACCCTAAGAAAAGAGTCACATTTATTTCAAAATGATTTCAAACTCAAAATACTTCATCAAATGTGTATAATGAATTAAATTTGAATTCTACACTCATCAGGATGTCAAAAATCATTATATACCGATATTTTATAAAAAACATTTAAGGATGCTAAATTGCATTGGAGGACTTCTTTGTTCCTAAATTCTCAATCAAACTTTGCTTATGATCTCTACAAAGGGATACAAAAGATTAGTGAATTATCGAATATATAATTTATACCAAAGAATCAAGAAGGTCTTGGGAGAAGATGCAATTTGAAATGATGTTTTGAAATAGACAATTGTGACATCAATCTTATGTTATAAATGTTCAAAATTCATATCTACATCAATGTTACATAAGTCAATGATCACATGTTATCAATCTTGCCTAAATTAAGAGTTAAACAAATGAAGATTTCCCAAAATTTATGGTCAACGAAGCTTCAACATTAAGAAACTAAAATGAATTACAAGTATTCTAAAATCTCAGGGCCCGATACACTATGAATGTTTAAATTAGTGTCCCAGGATGCTACCCGTTGGGTCTTGGACCGTCCCAAGTTAATAAAACCTAAAAATCTAATGATATTATAATAACTTTAACCTAAAAAATATCTAAGAAGCTAATTCTATCATACAAATAGATTCTCTCTATTATTAAATTAATAGAGTCACAGATCCAAATAACAAAAATAATAAATACCCCAATGATGGTGTTAAATGAAAATTTTAACTCGAGGAGATACTTCATCAAAATATGATTACAATTTCAAAGCAAATTAACTTAGATTGAATATCAATCTAAATATATAATTTAAATCATCATTGAGCTATAAATGTCTAAGTGAAATTCAATATTAAAAACTTAAAGCTAAAAAATTTAACTCACCTTCCGCGATTATTTGTCGGAGGTGACAAATTAAGAAAATCCTAGCTCACAAACTAGCCAAAGTTAAATCAAGAACATAACTATGTTTACTCTCAAACAATCTCATGCCAGCAAGGATGTGGCCATGTCCTCTGACTGCTTGGCTTGGCCAGTAGGCTCCACATGATGTAGCTAAGACCAAAGTCCTCTGACCGGGTGGTTGTCGCCAAATGACCCCATTATATCACTATCACGACTGTAGCCCATATGTTCCCCAATGGCTCTATCCTTTGAGTTATGAACCATAGGGTATACTTGATAGGACAAAAAGCCCTCTGTCAGCTAAGGTAGACTTAAGTCTATCTCCTTAAACAAGCACCACCCCAGGTCTATAAAGATTTCTTAGATGATGTAACTCATGTATTTGAGGATCCTTCTATCGTTGTCGACCACCGACTAGATTAGGGACCATAGCATGACTAACAATGGGATCTAGATCGTGTCATCATTCTCCCAAACTTTAAGTTAAATATAATGAATTTCATATTCTAAATTCTAAAACTCTACATGCAACTACTATACACCACACTAAGCATCTAACTAACAAATTTTAATCAAAAGTTCTCTCAAGACAGGGGTAATTAACTATAGGTGCTTGCGCCTATAGAAAAGCTGGAACCAGATCTAAAGTTCTCACAAAATGAGGATGAAATATTTGGGTAGTGTCTTATCTACTATTCATTTGCCTTCTAAAAATCACACCGACACTTTAAATCGCTCTCTTCATCAAGAGGTCTATGGTGAATTTTTGGAGCCCATAGATTTTGGCGACTCCACTGGGGAACTTTGGCTAGTCAAATTTGAGCTATAGTAGTTATGGAGCATGATAAAAATTAAATTTTAAAATCAATTATCAATGAAATTAAATTTAAATCAACCATATTTTTATGACTAATTTGTTATATCAGTTCACTCTATTGTATATCTATATTACGAAAGTGTGGGGTAATACATCAATTATTGACTACTAATCCTGATCTTTCATTTACAAATATGGATCTTCAGAGCACATTGTTCATCATGTAGCTAGCTCATGGAGCCAACAACTGCTGGCTAATGCTGTAATCAATACTTGAAATGCTAGAGCTACCATCCAATTTGGTAGCATAAACTCCCATCATTTCTATAAATAATCCTCTCACGAGTACACGCATATTGTACACCCTTGTGTGGGAGGAGGACAACTAGAATGATCACTACTAGTATTGAGGTTCCTCGAAAGAGAGCATTTGTATTTAGATTGGGTCATTCTGAGGTGCCAATCATGAAAAGAACCATCATTGGGTAGAAAGTTTCAATCATACCTATGAATGCGACCACTCTGTCAGTTAAACCTTTTGTACTAAGAAGACATGATGCTAAAGCCTCTTCTTCTAGAGGAAAACTAACTAGAAGGCAGAGGAGAAAAAATAATGTTGAGTTACGAGCTCATCAACTGTCACTTGGGTCATTTGTTACACAATCAGCCTTACAACCAAAAGCGAGTATTCCTATCCCACAATAAATTTAAAAATTTTGAGATGGGTGAAAAGGAATAGCTCTACTGGTGATGTTAAACACTCTTTTTAAGGTGATGTTAAACACTCTTTTTAAGGCTCAACAACAGTTAGCTCCAACCCTTCAAAAGAAATAACTTGAAACTCTATCTGCTCGAGTACATAGAGTCTTAAAGGTTGTAAAAGAAAATGTCTTATGAATAAAAGATATCAAAGGCCAATTATCAGAGAAGTTAAGAATGCTCAACTACAAAAGCTAACATTAGTGGTAGTGAGAACTCAAGATTGTTCTAAACAAGCCATATACGGTGAGCATCGGGACATGAAACCTAGACCACATGTCCAGGAATCTGCCGTCGAAAGGTCCCAACAAAAAAAAAGAAGAAAATAAATATGGAGGCTGAAGCCTCAAGAAGAAGTAGCAATGCAGAAGCTTCTTCATTTGGAAGTAAGCTAACCCACAGATAGCGTAGAAAGAGAAATGCTGAACTGCATGCTCAACAACCATTATTTAAACAAAAAAATGTACAACTAGGTGTGGAACCAGAAGCGAGTGTTCCAACCCATAACCAGTTTGATAGCTTAAGATGGGTAAAGAAGAACATCTCTACTGGTCAAATCAAATAGTCCTTCTGGACCTGGCAACATCAAGTTCCAATTTCTCTAGTGAGGAACTTAAAACTATATATGCAATAGGGCATCAAGTCCTCAAAGTTGCTAAGAAGAATGGACTAATAAAAGAAAATATCAAAGTCCTGTCATCAGGGAGGCTAGAGTTGCTCCTCCAAGGAGACCTCCTACAACCCCAAAAGAATGTCAGCCAATTCAAGTCCCACACAGTGAGCATCGAGGTATGACACTTGGACTACAGGTCCAATAATCCACCGTTGAAAGGTCCCGACAAAAAGTAAGCAAATTTGGAGGCCAAAACTGAAACTACCTTAAAGAAAGACAATGACATGACACCTGGACCGCATGTCTAGGAATCCACCACTGAAAGGTTCCAGCAAAAAAAAGAGGAAAATAAATATGGAGGCCGAGGCCTTGAGAAGAAGTACGTGTAGATGCTTCTTCATTTGGAAGCAAGCTAACCCATAGACAACGTAGAAAGAGAAATGATGAACTGCATGCTCAACAGCCATTGCTCAAACAAAAAAAAGTACAACCAGCTGTGGAACTAGAAGCAAGTTCCAACCCATAATAGGTTTGACAACCTAAGGTGTGAAATAGCTCTACTGGTGAAATCAAACAGTCCTTATGGACTTGATAACATCAGGTTCCAATTTCTCCAATGAGGAACTCGAAACTATATATGAAATAAGGCATCAGGTCCTCAAAGTTGCTAAGGAAAGGACTAAAAAAAATATCAAAGTCTTATCAAGAGTCTTGAGCTCCTCCAAGGAGACCTCTACAACCCCAATAGGATGCCGCCCAATTAAACCCTCGCGAGCATCGAGCAGGTGACACTTGGACCATAGGTCCAATAATCCGTCTTCAAAAGGTCCCGTCAAAAAAGTAAGCAAATTTGGAGGCCAAAATTAAAATTGCCTTAAAGAAAGATAATGACGTGACATCTAGATTGTATTCCCACAAAATCCACTCCTTATGCGCTAGTATTTAAAGATGAAGCAGCCTTACTGCTTGAAGTTAAATTACCTTCATGCTGAGTAACCATTCAACACAATCTCACTCAAGATGAGAATGTCCATCTACGGATCAAAGAGCTCGATATGCTTGACAAAGCTAGGTTCCAAACTCAATAAAATTTAGAACTCTACCGAGCGAGGACGTCCAAAGCATTCGATCATATAGTATGTCCTCGAGATTTTCAAGAAGGAGAATTGGTCCTGGTATTGAGAAGGCTAATTATTCCTCATTGTCATTACATATGTAAGTTTTGCTTTAAAATTCTCTTGTAATACAAGAATGAATTTCCAAAATGAAGCTAAAATCCCCCTATTAGACATGAGGCATTTTTTAAATTTTATAACAAAATATTAGGATCTCCTTGTGAAACAAGGGGCCTTTCTACTGTATTTGGCTTGACTTCACGCCTAAGGCCGAGATCCCCAAATACATATTCAAATTATGTATTCAAAATTTTCAAGTCTTAAAGTTCTAATGACCAAAAAGAGAAATTTTTAAATCTACAAACTACAAAAAAATCAAGTTGGAGATACATCATCCCACCATACATCAAATCTTAGGCTCAAGTGAGTGCATAAAGTCGGGCTCAACACGCTCAAATATGGTTGAGTTGCTAATAGATCTACTTACTCAACATGCCACAAAGGCCATAGTAAGAAATCCCCCATTTCGTTGGCTCGATGATAAAATCCTCTATCAATTGCTTAAGTCCAAGACTCAAGTGGGTGCATAAGGTCAAATTCAACAAGCCCAAATATGGTCGAGTTGCTGACAGACCCGCTTACTCAATATGCCATAAAGCTTGTAATAAGGGATCTTCCTACTTCCTTAGTTCAAATGCATGAGCATCCAAATCTCCAAATCCCTCCAACTTGGTGAGTTCAAGTGGTCCAGACTAGGAGATCATCCCTAATGGTCGTAAGGTCATTCTCCAAAATCCAACAAAAAGATCCTCACTCGAGAAGGCACTAAGCCAAATTTGATATCAATATCAAATGAGAAATGTCAACTCCTTCAATAAGTATGTTAAGCAGAAAGCAATGACCGAAGAAAATTCTTCTTCAGCAAGTCCAAACAAGTAGAAAGCAAAGACCGAAGAAGTCATCCCAATGTTCATACAAAGCCAAAGGCTGAACTGAAGGAGTTATATCATCAACATGTCCATTACACGCAAAGCATAGGATTGATGATTCTTTGCCATTGACCCAACATAAGCTATGAGGGCTAAGTCACCTATAGACATCCTTCTATAAGCCCACAAAAGCAGAAAGGGGTAGAAGGTAATTTTGTATCACCTGATAAGTCTTCAAGATAATTCAAGACTTTCCTCCATCAAATCTGTCAAGGCACAAAGCCATAGGAATACAGTAGAAATCTCCGATGAAGTCTTCAACAAGTCATCAAAACATCATGCATAGGAAAGATGTTCTCATCTCACCAACAAGTCATCAACTCCATCAAGTCCACTAAGGCTAAGACAGAGAGGAAAAATATAAATTTTGAAATTTTGAAATTGAATCTTTAACAAGTCCAGCACAATAGGACTGAATACATTCTTATCTTTGCAATAAATCATCAACTCCATTAAGTCCACCAAAGCACAAAGCCAAGACAGGAGGAAAAATACAAATTTAAAATTTTGAGATAGAATCTTCAAGAAGTCTGGCACAAAATATAGGATCGAAGATGTTCTCATCTCAATAAAAAACCATCAACTTCATTAAGTCTGCCAAGGAACAAAACCAAGATAGGAGGAAAATACAAATTTCAGACTTTAGGAGGAAGTCTTCAACAAGTCCGAGAGCACAAAGCATTGGACTAAAGACATTCCAAATTCTCTCAACAGTTATTGTGAATCCCCCTTGTTAGATAGGGAACATTTTTTATATATTTATCTAAATGATATCGCACAACCCAGATCCTAGATAAATATACATGATGATAATTTATCTCTATTTATATTAAATAAGATCAATATGATATATTTTGAACAAGTCTGCAATCCTCCTATTAGACATGGGTACTTTTTTATATATTTATCTAAGTCACATCGCTTTAAGCCGAGATCCTTAGAAATACATATTATGATTGAAAATACATCACTTCTATTTTGCATTAAAAGAAATCAAGCTTTGTAATATATCTTAGAACTAGTTTGCAATCCCTTTGTTAGACAGGGAGCATAATTTTTTTTATGATCAAGGTTGTTCAACCCTCTCTTGTGGAACAATGGGTCTTCTTGTATATACATTCAGCTTGACATCGAGCTTTATGCCGAGATCCCTGAATATATATATAATTATTATTATCAAAGTTGCAGGTTTTGGAAGAACAAAAAGAATTCACTTCCATGCTCAAAAAGACAGTCCAAAAGGTCAAAAGTTTTCCTCCAAGATTCATCAAATGTCGAAGATCAAGTCAAAAGAACTCCTAATTTTGGAAGCTTCAATCAACTAAGTCAGAAAAAACATCAACCTCTGCATTTTTAAGTCTAGGACACGAATGGATTCTAAAGGTCGAACTCAACAAGACCACAAGTGGCCGAGTTGTTGATGCTCTCCTCACTCAACAGGCTGCAAGAAAAGTCCGCAATGAAAGAACTCACATTCATCAATCTAATGATAAGACCTCCAAGCCATCACAGATTAAGTCAAAGACTTGAGTAGGTTCTAATGGCCGGACTTAACAAGCCCACAAATGGTAGAGTTGCTGATGCTCTCCTCACTCAACAAACCACAAGAAAAGACCACAGTAAAAGAGCCTGCTATCAATCAATGATGATAATGTCAATCTCAAACTAGATCCAACTTAGTGATTACAAGCAACCGTGATCAAGAGATCTTTCTATTTGGTCGATAGATCAAGATAATGAGAAACTCTCACCCAAATCAATCATATATTGCTCAGGTGATATTTAATTTATTTCAATGATCCGATCAAGCTCAAAGCATGATCGAGCCAATCTCTCATCAAGTCCCAAAGAAAGCAGAGAGAAGTAATTCCATAGTTCACACAAAACTAATGGCCAACTAAAAATTTTTGTGGTTATTTAGTTAAAGCACACATCACTATAACTAACATAACTAATAGGTGGGGTTGGGTCATTCAGATGCACCCTTCAATGAATCCATCAAAGCAGCAAGCATAGGATTCATTGCATACATACACTTCCTGACAATATATGACAAATCCTTCATCAAGTTCCCAAGCCTAAAGCTGTGATAAGAAATTTCAAATCTAACCAAGCACGAATAAACCAACTCTCCAGCAGAGTCCTTCATCAAAATAAATAAACTAATTCCTCCAACAAACCCAACCAAACACGAAGCTAGGGTTGGAGGAAACTAAAATCTGCAATGACATAAAAGAAAGAGATCTTCAACAAAGCCATTGAAGCAGATAATAGATGGTGTAAGAACTCTTATCTATCAAGCAAATCAATTCGACAATTAAAGCTGTAATTTAGCATGTCCTAAATAAGGCATCATACTAATGAAAAATCCAGTCAAAAGCTCCGTAAGCTAGTGCAATTGAAGCTGAAATGATCCAAGTTCTATGGCTAATGTTGACCTCCGCATATGTGTCATTAATCAAGACAAGCCCACAAGTCAAATTGACTGACTGGAGGTGAGTGCAAAGAAATATACTAAAATGCACTGACATCATCAAAATGGTCAAAATGATCACCAATCGACAAATAGACTTCACCGTCATGTTCAAAATGTCAAAATTGATCAGAATATAGATATTGCAAAATCTAACAAGAAATTAAACAAGCGCTCGAGTCGCCAAGCATATCGAGCTAATCGCGACGATAGCCAAATGACTAGCAAAAAACTATCACGATTATGTTCAAATAAAATTACCTTACATATATATATATATATATATATATATATATATATATATATATATATATATATAAATATATATATATATATATATATATATATATATATATATATATATATATATATATATATATATATATATATATATATATATATATATATATACTATGATTTACCAGCATGAAATCCACATTAAAATCATTTAATAAATTTAAAATTAATTAAAATTTTTTTCTAAATTACCTCCACACTCAATCATTCCCCCCTATTTTCAGTTTTCTAAAAAAAACTACCAAAAAAATAAAAAAGAAAAAAGGTTCCACTGTGATTCTCTCCTATATTTCTTCCTCCCGATTCCTCTCTGATAAAATAAAACACAAGTAAAATTCCTCTCTATTTCTCCCTTTTAAACCTCCTCTTATCTGCTACCACCTATCTGAATCCACCTTAAACACGTCCAAGCATGAAAGCCTCTGAAGGCCCATGATCCCTCAATTTCGACCAATTTTTCTTTGATTTCTAGTCGATTCTTACTTTAGCCTTCTCTCTACATCGAAGAACATCACAACAAACAAATTCTTCTTCAATTTCATCACATTATTTCAGATATTCAATTACATACCTAACCCCTTTCCAGCAAAGTAAAAATGCATCAACATGTGTGATCTGAATGTGGATATATATATATATGTTTGAAGATTTTATACAATAAAGATGAAAATATCAAGACACTCGTTCAACAAGGCATATCTAAGCCAACACTCGTTAGATGTCACTAAAAAAATGAAAATTTTGTCTTTCTGACTTAGAAAAAATTAGGCGAAAGGGGAATGAATATATGTTGCATTTATCTTCTCCCACATTTAAAGGCCTCACATCTCAACATATAACGCATAAGATGAAAAATTGGTCATGACAAAGACACCACTCGCATCAAAGATGCATCGATAAAACACTGATCAAATTTACAGGATGAACCGGAGGTTGCCAAAATCAACAAATATTTTAACAAAAAAGTGGGAAAAGTAAAATGACTCTGACAAAAAATAAAAGTAAAATAAAATAAAAGATGAAAACACTTACAAAATTTATCAAAAGCCAACTAAAGTTCTATTCTTTCAAATGTCCTAACTTAATCCATCAAACAAATTGAATAATAGGAGACTCCCTCGCCTAATTTATGATTGTTTTCAAAAGAAAAAAAAAAAACAAGTTTGAATAAACGACTGACAAATTTGAATAAAAGAGAAGGAAAAAAGTTAATAAAAAGAGTGGGTAAATGAGAATTACTTTGAGGAATAAATTTTCTTAAAATAACAAAAAATTATCCTTGAACCTATAGCTTCAAAATGCTACCATCGATCAGAACTTTGTACAAGCGACAAAAGTAAAATACTAAATCTAATTCCACAAAATCACTTCCTTTAATCAAAATTGAAATTTCATTCTAATTATGATTTTCAAAATCAATGATTTTATTAATTAGATAAATTAGCTGTTTATAAATACATCTTCTGCATAGATTTCAAATTTTAATGTCGAAAAAAAATTGAATTAAATAAAATAAAATCAATCAAAATTAAGAAATAATCACTACATAAAATCTTAAATACACCCAAATGACCCCAAACTATGTCAATGCTTAAATTCAAGTGTCTAAGGATGCTATTGTTTTCTTTAGTCTTAAGACGGGTCTTAACAAAACCTAAAACCTATAAAGAGTTTCAAATCGTGAAATATCTTAAAAAAGATATGATAAGAGATCTAATCCTCTAACTCCAAACAGAATCTAAAGCTCTAAAGATATTCTAAATTAATTTTTAAGTAAAATATGAAACTATTTAAATGGAATTTTATGAAAAAATTAAACCAAACTCAATCCATCCACCTTCTGCTACTGTTTGTCGGGGGTGACAAATTAAGAAAACTCTAGCTCACAAAGGAGCCAATGTCAAATCAAGTGTTCTTCTATGTTCACTCTCAATCAATCTCACGCTAGTAAAGATGTGGCTCGTGTCTTCTAACACGCTGGAAGAGCTCCATAGATGAAGCGCTATGACCGTGAGTCCTCCGACTGGTTTGGCCAATCGCCTCCATTATATTAATCACGCATAGCCCTATGCTCAATGGCTCTCCCTTTGAGTTGTGAATCATGTATACTTAATGGGCAAACCTATTAGAAACTTAAGCCTATCTCCTTACAAACACCACCCCGTCTACAAGAATTTCTTGGATGACTAACCCATGTGTTCGATGAGGATCCTTTCAAGTTGGGTTGACTACCTCCTACTAAGTGGACAGCGCCCGATAATAACCAAGAGATCTAGACTATGTCATCATTCCCAACCATTTGATTTAACCAAAATATTGAATTTCGTCTTAAATTCAAACTTCATATGCTATTATGCTAGCATTTAGATCTAACCACTAGCCTTAATCGAAAAGTTCTCTCACTTATCAGTGTAATTAACCTGCCCCATGAAAATATGGAGCCAAATCTAAAGCCCTCACCAAATGAGAATGAAATCTCTGGGTAGTGTCTTATCTACTATTCCATCTACCTTCTAGAAATTATACTGACATTCTTCAAATCACTCTCTTCAAATTCAATATAATCAAAAAATTATCGAGAGGTCGCAATTTTCGAGCTGATTTCTCATGGGGACGTGATTCTCTTTCCATCTTTGGCTAGTCATATATGTGCTATAGATCAATAAAATTTTGAAAATTCAAAATAAAAATGGTGATTTAAGTGTGTAATAAATTAATATGAAGCTCTATGTAGAATGAATCATTACATGAGTATATCTTTTATTACACCATTATTTTGTTCTAATTCTTACATTTTGAAAGTATGGGATGAAATAATTATTGTTAATTACTAATTTTTTTATTAAATGAGTCTACAAAGCATATTTCACCATTAAGTCATGGTGCTAACATAAATAATCAACATAGAGATGTCGAGCTACCATTCAATTTGGTAGTTTGAATTTTCCTGCTATCGTAAAACTACCCACCCATGGTACATTCTAGGCCATACTAAGGCCTGATCAAGCTCCTACATGTGCCAATGCTTTAGAAATAAAGTGAGTTCTAACAAAGATATTTCAAAAGGCTAGGTCAATCTAAAGTCCTGATGAAAAGAATCAAAGAAAAATCTAAAGCTCTGATGAAAAGAATTGTCATGGTAAAATTTTTTAATTCCTAAGAAATTCTAAAATAATAATCTTTGTATCTAGAAAGCATGATCATGAAGCTTCCTCATCAGGAAGCAAATTAACCAGGAGACAAAGAAGAAGAAGAAACACCATGCTGAGGACTCAATAGATCCCCTTTGAATGACCTAGTGAACAAGCAATACTGACGCCGAAAATGAGTATTCATACCCACAATAACTTTGACAATCTTAAGTGGGTAAAGGGGAATAACTCTAAGAAATAAAGTCCTTAACCAACCATGTCAAGCTCCAAATAGGAGACAACCTAAAAAATGTGATATATAAAGTTCTCAAAGTAGCCAAGGATAGAAGCTTAATGAAATGAAGATTCCATAGGCCCGTGGTGATGGAAAATATCGAACCTCCACCAAGAAAGTTGTCATCTCTTTTAATAACAAAATACCTATGAGCATCTGACACTTGGATCGTGTAAGAATCTATATTTAATGGTCAGAAAATAACAATAAAATATGAGGCCAAAGCCTCATAATGTAACCTCAGTAATAGAATGTGACATGACACATATACTTAAATTACCTCAAAAATCAACTCATCATGTGGATACCCAAAAGAAGGGATATCATTGATGAAAGATATGATGGTAAACCTTGGAGAATCACTATAAACCCAAGAATGAATCAAAAAAATTTTAAAACTTAAATCTTAAATTTTAAGTTTTAGTAGAAAAATTTTTTGATTTTATAATGACAAGATAAAATTCAAAGAAAAATAAAAGTACAAGAAAGTAAAGAGAGACAATACAATTTTACGTGGTTCCAAACCCCAAAATCACTACAATTTCAAATACCCCTAAGAATCAACTAAATGCAAAAAATTGCTTACAAATAGTAATTTCCTATACTCAAATAGTACAACCATATAACAATATGTACTCATAAAGTGAGTACAACCCCAATATAAATTTTATAGACAAAAAAGAAAAATACAAGATAATAAATTTTGATAAAATAAATCTCATAAATATACCAAGCTATCCAATTCAAAAATGATCTCACAACTTATAAATGATCACTTAAAACTTAAAAACTTTGGCAAGATAAAATGCTCACTTAATATTGATAAAAAAATAATAAAATAAATATCTTAAAGTGATCACAAGAATATTATTACAATTTATAGACTAATATAAAATTATTTCAAAATAAATTCACAATGTTCTTTGACAATAAAATAAATTTGAATAAGAAATAATTTGTTTTATTTTAACCAAAAAGATTCTTTCAATTAAAGCTAATGATCACAAAATACTTAAATAAAATGAGTATATGATAAGTCTAAGTAGCTAGTAAGCTTTTAATTAAAAGAGATCTAGCAAATATGAAAATAATTTCAGATAATAATTTAATTTAAAATGCTTAAAATATACTTCTAAAATAGATCTAAGAATAAATGATCTTTAAAAATGAGATTAATGAACAAATATTCCAAGAAATCAAAAGAAATTTGTAGGAAGTTAAAATTTTCAACAAGTTGAAATAGATCCTACAAACTATCAAAAAAGTTTTTCACAAAAAAAAATGATTGAGAAACTTTGATGTGAAAATTAATGTCCAAAGACTAATCCACCAAAGAGTATAAATCGGAAAGAATAAATAGATGGTAAAAATAGCATGAACAACTAAAAAAAAGGATTAAGATCAAGAAAACAAACTCAAGTAATGAGAAAGCTTGCTTAGTTGAAGATGTTGAAGCTTCCAAACCAATGATTTGATCTTGCAATATTTGAGAACACTTGGAAGAAAATCTAAGAAATTTTCTTAGATTTGGGAGGATTTTGAATTTTGAATGAGGAATGCTTTCATGAAGAGAATGAGGGCTATTTATATAAGAATGTTATTTTGAATTATTTCAAAAAAATATATTATTCTAACCTCATGATCATGTGATAATTTAATATTCAATAAAAATATAATTTATATTAAATAAATATTAAATTAAAGACCCAAAATTTGCTATTCACATGGGCAAGTAAAAAATAATCAAATATGACTCTTAATATATTCAAAGCATGCTTGCATTCATTATTAAAATCGCTAATGTTTGAAAGTCATAATAAATTCAATTTTAATCAAATGTGGGTCATGTGACCTATCAAATTAAAGGAAAAAATCCAAGGAATCCATTGGAGATGAACGATATAAATTCCTTGATTATAAAATGACTTTGGCTAAAATACAAAATTTCATATTTTTGTTAATTTTAAGTGACATTTAAATATTATGATATAATTTATATAATCATACATATGTTAATATCATATAACCATCAAATTAAATTAAAATATTTAATTATATTAAGAAATAAAATAATTACATTTAATAATCATTATCATTTATTATTTGACAATTCAAATGCTATGTATGAAACATATACAATGTTAATTGAAGAGATTTATATAAATTAACCTCATTAAAATAATATGTTAAGCATGAAAGAAATTGATTCATGCCAATGAATAAATGCATATAACCTAAAATATTATATTTGATTTTCATTATCCAATTTGATCTATCTTTCATTCTTCTACTCTTGTAATTTCCTCAAACATATTCCGATATGTAGGATATGTAATTAGAATTGATATATCCAAATACATAAAAACATTCAAAACATCCAAGCATTCGTTGTTATCATCAAAATTGATCGGATTGAACATGAAGCTCATTAAGCCACCATCCTCTAGGGGATCTCATCGTCGATTAAGTTCACCCCCACAAGAGAAGGTTGACTTTGATTGCAATCCTTTAATAGAAGAAGTGGTTGTTCTGCACATTAAACTAGATCCACTGCCGATCGAAATTTATGTGTAAGAAGAAAATAATGAAGAGGATTCTATGGAAGTAGAAGTCTATATGGTCGAGATAGATGAACTCTCCACTCACCATCAACAGAATGAATCTAACGAACTGAATTTGACGCTTATGAAGAAGAGCCTTCACAGAAATAAATAAAGGATAGATCTTCGATCTTTGCTGAAGATGAACAAGAAGAAGACCAAAATGAGAAAGAGATCATGGGTGTCAAAGCTGTCTATATGGTTGAACCATGAAATGATCAACCTGGTACACGCTTTATAATCGATCCCCCAACAATAAATGATTGTCTACAAATGCACAAGGAGAAGGACAATCAAGTTCTCCTCCTAAAAATGAGCAAGGAACAGAACAGTAGTAAGAAATAGAATAAGAAGAAGAAGAAGAGCCTATACTAATTAATTCCATGGCGCTAGCTAGAGACCAAAGAGAAATGTAGCATCAAATGGAGGTCAAAGACAAGAAGATTGCACAACTTGGTACTAAAATGAATGATATGATGGCAGAAATGAACATCATGATGGAGATATTCCAGAAGAATATCATATCAAGTGCAGCACCTGTCTCGTCTACTAATCAATAGACAGCTAATAATGCAACTTCTATACCAACAACCACTGTGGTACCTCAAGCTCCTACAGTACATGCTATGCATGAAGCGAGAAATGAGGTTAACCCACTACCTCTCCAGCCGGCAATTCAAAATTTGGCTAACACACTAGGAACTGTAACAGCTACTCTGCTAGAAATAATAATCAATGAAAAGATAAAGGCACCATAGATCGTGAGCAAGTTGAAAAGTCGGTGAGTTTGCCTACCCAAATTGAATATGATCAAGTGTCATACCTGAAAGGTCACTCAGTGACAAAATTTAATACTTTCAGTAGGATTGGTAATCCAAAGCAACATCTGACCCAATTTAAAGCTACTTATGGTAGCACAGGAGGGAACAACACACTACTTTTTATGTCAATTCGTCAATAGCCTGACCTCAACCACTTTTGAATGGTATGCAAAATTATCGAATAATTTAGTTAAAATATTTGCTGAATTGGAGACCATATTTGTGAAGAGGTTCACGAGTGCAACTAAGAAAATCACATCGACCTTGCCTTGTCAAAAGAGGAAAGATGAGTCGTGACAAAATTCATAAGTCATGGCAACCTAAGTATGAAGTGAGCAACAATTGAAGAAGATGCGATCCAATTGCAATGGGCAATATGGATGATAAAATGACACTATTTTTATGCATGTGTCGATTGCAACATTCCAAGACTTACTCGATAGGGTGGCTAAATTTAAAAAGCTGAATCTCCTTAAGTCTAAAGTCTATGCAGATAAAGCAAAGAGAAACAAACCTTCAAGACTCAAGAAGAAATGAAACTCATGCCACTTCCTATAGCTCAAATGGTGAAAAGTGGGTGATATACAATGTGGATAAAGGAAAGCAAAATGTATAATGATGATAAGGGTAAAACATGTTATTCTAATCCACAACCAAAATTGGTATTAGAGGTAATGACAAAACCTCAACTTTCCAAGTGGTGGGGAGAGTCCAAAATAGCAACAAGAGATGATGAGAATGCGCATCTCTAAGGAAAAGATGAACAAAGAATATTCCTTTAGAAGGGACAATGTGGCTAAATTATTTCAAGTCAAAGCCGGTCTATGCTACCAAAATTAAAAGGCAAGAAGTCGATCAGTAATCCAAATTATTCTATCATTGATGATCACATCCTATCAAGATTGTTATGTCTTCAAAGATTGGCTAGAAAGGAAGTACGAGGTGAATTTACACTATCCGACAAGTGTTCTACAACCAAAAGAGTCTACAAGGATGATTATGTCCTCTCCCGTAACATCCAGCAAAGACAAACAGAAGGAGAAATCAATTCATACTGAAGAATGAAAAATAGTAGTCTCCAAAAAGAGCATGAAAATGCTGAAGCAGCTAAAAGACGTCCCTAGAGTTAAGTGGAAATCACCGCTTGAACCTATATTGGACTTAAGAGAGATGCCTAAACCAAGTATTTGGCTTCTCAGTGGCATTCTGATAAGGCTACTTCATCATAGCATGAGAAGCAGTCTACTAAATGCAGGCCTCATAAATCAAAGAAGCTGGCTAAGAAAAAAAAATCAAGAAGAGAACTACAACTCAAAAGATCATTAACAATTTAGAAGAGTATCACCAGCCGGCAAGACAACCATTTAGGCTTGCAGACTTCATGCCTAAACTTCACATTACTGAATCAGATGAAGAAGATAATGGTGAATCTTATCCAGTAGAGACATGTTGAATCATCTATATGATGTCAGATATTCTTCAACATCGATTACTCAAGATGAAGGATAGTCGGACTCGACCAACCGTCAATTTTTTATCAGGAAAGCAAGAAAAGCCTAAGGAGCTAGTGTCTGAATTTTGTTTAATGACTCAACAAGATAATAACAGTTCAGATGAAGATCTATGTTTTCTCAACGGAGAAGGGTCAGACTCATCGATATCATCACGTATGAAATGTATGACGTTGAAATATGAGTCTAGCCCTTTTAACTAATCTTCTAGAATAAGAAGAGAATTTGAAAAAACTACCTCTTTAGAAGAATATGAGCAAGATAAGGTAATTTAAGTTCAATTGAGAAGTGGTAAAGTCATACCACCTTCATCAAAGAAGGGAAACGTAAATAAAGACAAAGCCAAATAAATTAAAGTCAACGAGGATATTATTCCCATAAATCCTAGGATAAAGCCTAAATCAAGCGAGAAGATAGATTATAATATTCTATCATATTTAAGAAAAATCCTTACATAACTGAGTGTGTACGAGGCTCTCTTGATGTCAAAAGACCTCCGAGAAACTTTGATACATGCTCTCTCGATCCAAGAGTTATGAAGCTTACTTTGTTGAGAAATGCATGACCGAGGCATTGCAAGCTCAAGATCTCCCAGTAATCACATTTTTAAGGAAGACCTTATGTTGGGGATGGCATATCATAATCGTCCTCTATATGTTACTGCAGAGAGCGATGGCATCTCGATCAACCGAATATTGATTGATCTAAATTCTTCTATCAATCTTATGAGTCTAAAGGTATTGAGAAGATTATCACTTGATATCCAACATCTTGGGAGAGATAAATTGATGGTTCATGGATTCAATGAAAAAGGGCAAAAAACTTTGGGTTCTTTTATTCTCGCTCAAGGATTTATATAGAAGCCAAGTTTCATGTAATCGATGTCGATACATCATTTAGAGCTCTCTTGGGTCATGGTACATGAGTATGGCATGGTCCCATCTATGCATCAATGTATGAAGTATCACGAAAGATGAGAAGAATTCAGAATTCAGTAACTACAACCATTCTCCATCAATGAAGTAAGATCTATGAAGATGCAAATATTTCATCCTCAAAGAGCTAACAGAGCCTCTTAGCGGTAGCATCCACTTGAGAACTAAAAAGTAATTTCACAAGTGAAAGAGTAGAAGCAAAGTGGAAGAAAGAAGTCAAGGTCAATTCTCCCTAGAGCACTTGATTCTGCACCTAAGTTAAGCAAATCAGTTCCTCATTTGGGAAGTGACATAGAAGAAGGAGAAGATATTCCTGTCAAACCTAAGGGAACTTATAAGCTCTCAAGAAAAGCAGAGTATGAAATAAGTGATTCTGATTCAGACTATGATTTTGAATCTTATGAAAATAGAGTTGGATGGCTACATCAAGGAGGATAGCTCACTTGGTGAGTCGATGACTCACTCAAAATTATACCCATCCTCAGTGCTTCAGAAATCGGAGGTTCATAATATTGAAGAATTGATAACATTCTATGTGTCATGGTTGAGTGAGAGTGGCGAGCAGAACTCTATTTTATAAATCGAAGAGTCTCTCAGATTTTGGTACTCAACATGAGAATTATGATAGTAGTGCCAATAAGAATACCAATATACTATCCGTAGAAGTTGCAAAGAATGATGCATAAGCTTGGAATTCATATTAGAACTACTAAACATAGGACTCAAGTCTTTAATGAGATGTGGAGCCAAAGAAGTCCTCAAGAATCATGAAGAAGTGATACATTTATCACTAAAGGTCTAGGTTCATCCATAATCTCATCAAGAAATAGCTGTTATAATATAATAGGCGAGATAGACTTATAGTGATGAAAATGATTCTCATGAAATTCTTCTTAAAATGATGAAGAAGTAGAAGCCAAGCCCTTTTGAAGAACTTGAAGATGGTGGACAAATAAACTATGGATGAACTTAAAGAAGTCAACCTAGGAGGCGAGGATGATCTCTATCCAACTTTCTTTGCCCTACCGACGAAAGTTGAAGAGCTAAAAATGCTACTTTGTGAATTCAGAGATTGCTTTGCTTGGACATATTTTGAAATGCCAGGCTTATCCCCTAATATACCAGTTCGCAAACTAGCTATTAAACCAGATGCAATGCCTATTAAGCAAGCTCCTAGACAAATGAGATTAGAGATTGAAGAACAGGTAATTGCAGAAATCATAAAACTGATCAAAGCAAGCTTCATTCGAGAGGAGAAGTATGCAGATTTGATAGCCAATATTGTCCCAGTTAGAAAGGAAGAAATCGTCTACATTGACTTGAGGACTAAATAAAATGCCCAAAGATGACTTTTCGCTTCCAATATCAGAACTACTAGTGGACAACACTTCCAACTATGACATGTTCTCATTTATGGACAAATTGTCAGGATACAACCAAATCAAAATGGCACCTGAAGATGAAAAACATACATCATTCAAACACACCATCTATTACCGGTCATGCCCTTTGGCTTGAAAAATACTGGAGCTACATACCAAAGAGCCATGATGCATATTTTTGATGAGTTGATCCATCAAAAGGTGGAATGATATATTGATGATGGTGGTGAAGAGCTTAAAGCGAAAACCACTTGAAGACTTGAGAATTGTATTAGAATCGAAAATATGATCTCAAGATGAATCCTCTAAAATGTGCATTAGGGTATCCTAAAAATTCTTGGGGTACATTGTACATCAGGTGAAATTGATCACCTAAAATCAAGGCAATCATGGAGATGCACTCACGAAGAGTTTCGTCACTCATTTCTTTACAAGGATAGCTTGCATTCATCATCAATTTATATCAAACTTATCGGGATGTTGTCAACCATTTTGCAAGGTTAATGAAGAAGGATGCTCCATTCAAGTGGGATAAGGAGTGAAGCCTTCAATAGCATTAAAAGTTACTTGTTAAATCCACCAATCCTTGGCGCTATTCTGAAGCCTCATTACATACTAGAAGAAGGAATTATTGGCACAACACAATGAAGAAAGTAAAGAGAATGCTCTTTGTTATATCAGTCAAAGGATGATGGGAGCATAAATGAGATACTCTCTGATAGAAAAGCACTATTTAGCATTGATCTTTGCAGTCCAAAAGCTTCATCATTATATGTTATCTCACAAGATTACCCTCATCTCAAGGATCGATCCTGAAGTACTTGATGAAGACCATTGGCGATTGGCAAGATGGTTGCTTCTACAATTTGATATCACATACGTTCCGCAGAAAGCAGTGAAGAGACAAGTCTTAGCAAATTTTCTAGTACATCCTATCCATGCACTCTTTTCTTAATGATTTGCACGATGAACAAATTATGCTCATTCATGAAAGAGAAAAATTATAAATTTGAGAAATATACTTTGATGGAGCCTCATCGATCAAATAAGTCCAACTTCTAAATTTCCCAAGAGCAAGAGTAAGAATTGACATCGTCTTCATAACACCAGAAGGAGGGACAATGAGACGATCATATGGATTGACTGAGCCAAGAACTAATAATGAAGTTGAATATGAAGCATTAATGGCAGGTCTAGAAGAAGTTATTTTCATAGGCATTCAGAACTTGCATGTCTTTGGTGACTCTTAGCTTATTATAAATCAAATACTTGGCATCTATAGAATTAACAAGCTTGAGTTAGCTTTCTATCGCGAGTTCAACTAAGTAGATACCAAATATCACACTAACTCGAGTCTCCGAATAGTAAAAGGATTACTTAGCAAAATTAGATAGAAATGGCAAGTATGAATGGTGATTATGTCATGATCATATTTACCTGAGTCTTAGAGCCAATATATAATCCGGTGGGATCGGGGTTGCTCCTTTATACTCCCCAAAATCAACAAGAAGTTGTACCAAGAAGAATGTATCTCGTGTGAAGCTTTTGTTGTAGAGTCGGATTGGAGGCTTCATACTTTAAAGAAGGAAAATTATAAATCCAATAACTCAAATCAAAGAGAATGTTATGCTATGCTTTCATCATAATACTTTATATCTAGATCCTTTGAACAAATATTATGCTAGGTGTAGATGAAGTTAACAAAGTGATGGTTGAAGTTCATGAAGGACTTTGTAGTCAGGTCCCAAGATGGAAGTAAAGATCAAAAAGATGGGCTATTATTAGCCATCTATGGTGAGAGACTGCATTAATCATGCTAAGAAGTGTCATGAGTGTCAAGTACATGAGAATCTCATCCATCAATCTCCAAATCCATTACACCCTATAATAGCATCATGGTCATTCGAATGCTTAGGTACAAATGTAATTAGACCAATTGATCCACCATCATCAGCTGGACATCACTTCATCAGCGTGACTTATTTCTCCAAGTGGTGAAGTACACCATTTAAAGAAGTTCTTGTAGATTGAGTGACTTCTTCTTCACATAATGTGGTCTATAGATTTGGATTGTCACAGAATAATTTTGATAATGGCATAGCTTTCAAAGTGCAAAGATTTATAGATTCGTTGATCGACACAAAATTGATTGGCGATACTCTTCAATATATAATCCAAGAGCAAATGGTTTGGTGAGGCCTTGATAAGATTAGTCAAGCTCAAGAAGATTCTCACTAAAAAAAAAGAGAATGGCATATCAAGCTAGTAGAAGTTCTGGGCATATCGAACTACCTAATGTCTAAAGCCACTCCTATTCATTGGTATTTGGGGCTGAAGCAATTTTTTCTCTCGAAGTTGAGTTACCTTCACTTTGAGTAGCCATCCAGTACAATCTAACTGAAGATCAAAATGCTCATCTGAGAATGGAGGAACTTGATGCACTTGATGAAGTTAGATTATAAGCTCATCAAAATCTAAAAGTTTATCAAGCAAAGATGTTCAGGGAGTTTGACCATACAATGCGGCCTTGAACATTCCAAAAAGGGGAATTGGTCCTAGTGCTGAGAAGACCAATTATTCCTAATTGAAAATTTGGTGGCAAATTTGAGCCTTAATTTGGAAGGCCCTTTTGTCATTGAAAAGTGTATCGGGGCATACCAACTCATCGACCTAAAGGGTGAAAGATCAATCATGATTAATGGTCGATACTTGAAAAGTATTATAGATCACATTCTTGTATACAATGAAATCCTCCTGCAAGATAAGGGATATTTTTTTAGTATATCTATTTAAGTTGACATCGTGCTTCATGTTGAAATCCATAAATAAACATACTCTAGATGAAGTACTTTTTTGTGAAAATTTCCCGTTACACAGGAGGCTTTTTTAGATTTTTATATACAGATGAAATCAATATTGTATGTAAAATCTCCTTTAGAGTACATCAATTTAAATATAGAATGTACTCTTTAGAATTCTAGAGGGCATTTTTTTAGTTATGTTAAGTTTATTTGAGTTGACGTCATTCTATAAGACAAGATCCTCAAATATAATATTATTCAGGTTGACATTGAGCTTTATGCCAAAATCCTTGGATATATCCATAATTGTTATTGCTAAGTTGCATGTTCTTGCAAAAATAAAAAGAATTTATTTCTACGCATGAAAAGACAACCCTAAATATCAAAAAATATATCTCCCATATTTGCCAAATTCTAGACATCAAGTCAGAAGAACTCCTGATTTTGAAATATTCAATCAACTAAGTTGAAGAAACATCAACCTCTACATCTTAAAGTCTAGGACACAGATGGGTTCTAAAGGTCGAACTCAACAAGCCTACAAATGGCCGAGTTGCTGATGCTCTCCTCACTCAACAAGCAAAAAAAAAAAGCGGTGAAAGAGCCCCGTTCAGTCGATGAAAACCACCAACCCATTAGCTTAAGTCAAGACTTCGAGTAGGTTCTAAAGGTCGAACTCAAAGCCCAAATGGTAGGTTGGCGCTCTCCTCACTCAACGCGAAAAGGCGTGAAAGAGCCTTTATCGGTCAATGACAATATTGTTCAATCTCAAACATCCATCTTAGTGATTACAAGCAAGATCCAAGAGATCTCTACTTGATCGATAGATCAAGGCAATCGAAAACTCAATTGGGTACCTCAAATCAATCTTTATATTACCCGCAGGGTGATATCTCAATTTATTCTCAAATGATCTGATCAAGCACAAGCACATATCAAAGCCAATCTCCTCATCAAGTCTCAAAGAAAGCAGGAGGAAGCAATTCCATAGTTCATACAAAGATGGCCAACTAAAGAATTTTGGTTATTATGTTAAAGCACGTTGTTAGACTAATAACTCAACATTGACCCTATATAAGCCGGAAGATTGGGTCAACTATATGTACCCTCCAACGAATCCATTAAAGTAGTAAGCACGAGATTCATGGAGTGCATACACTGCCTGACAAGTCAATAGAGATAAATCTGGTCAATCCTTCATCAAGTCTGTCAAGCTCAAAGCTAGGATAGAAGGAATTTCAAATTTGATCAAGCACGGATAAACCAATTCCCTAGTGGAATCATTCATCAAATTAAAGAAACTATTTCCTCCATCAAACCCAACCAAGCATGAAGCTAGGGTCGGAGGAGGCTCAAATTCGCAAGGACATAAAAGAAAGAGACCTTCAGCAAAGCCATTAAAGCAGAAAGTAAATGGTTCGAAGCTGAAATGATCTAAGTTTCATAGCTAGCACACAAATTAAACCCAAAACACAAAATATATAAATCAAGCCCAGATCACAAATCAAAGCTAATCTTCTCATCAAATCCACAAAAGCACGAAAGTGCAGAAGTAACAAAGGAATGCTGACATCCACTAATACAACAAGATGATAGATGATACATGGTAAAGAAAAGTAAAGTACATCATGGGAGCCTAGGCCTCCGAAGGCTTTTACTACTAAAGCTGTAAAGTGTTAGCTCTATCAAAGTAGCCTCATCTACCATAGCAGGTGCGTGGTGATAATGTTGCTCGTTCATGCTTTGAGCTCTTCTCTCTGCTCAACTAGCTCTTTGATCTGGCGGTCAATCTGTCTACTTCAGAAGCATCTATCAAACTCTAACGATCACGTCGTAGAGCCTCGACACTCTCTTCAAACTCATCATCGTTGGTAGGTACTCCTACAAAGCGACTTGCTCCGAAGCTCACGGTAAAGTCTAGAATCGGAACAATCTTGGCGATCTCATTGTGGATTAAGAACTCTATGTCTCTACAAAGAGTCTCCATATACCTGAGAGCCTGTTCCTCTAGGCCAATATGAGCCAAATGGTCCAAAGTGGTGTTTGCATAAGACGTGAAGCTATCTAGTAACTCTGGTGAGTCCAAGGCAATCCGAGAAACCACGTCCCTCAAAAACACCAAGCCGTAATCTTGCATGCTCCTATCACATGGATTCGGCCTATAGGGATGTCGATGGTAGATCTCGGACTCATAACCTACATTAGGCACTGCAGGGAACAAATGAAAATAATCAGCATGAAGTAGATGTAAAGAAGTGCAGTTAATAAAAATAAATAAATAAAGAGGGAGAAATGCGAACATGATGAATCAGGAGTATCATAAGTGATATAATCCTCGGGGACCCTCACTATCGATAAACTCTGGCTATGTGGCTCCGTGAAGCCTTGCTAGAGTCTCACCTCAGTCTCCCGGACAAGGGTCGAGTAGAGAAGAGAAAAAATGGCTCCAGAAGGGTAATAAAATCAAAATGATAGTATCAAAGGTCGACACGCAGCCTCAAAGTCCTCAATAACATCTCAGTCTTTGCGACACTCCACTTCATCGAAGTCATAAATGGTGTGTAGCGGACATGGAATAATCAACCAAAACACATAGCTCGTGGGTTGGCTACACACATCTATGCGTGAAGAAACATCGGTGTAGCTAGGAGTAATCCCTAGCTCTAACTCTATGAGTGGTATCCTCACCCTAACTTTCACCATCATGGTGCATCATCAGAATCAAATTAGATTATCGGACACACTAAGCATATTTTGAGAGAGGACAAAAGTATTGAAAGAGGAGAATAGTGATTATACCTCTAGCTATAATCTCTGCTAATGGTAAGATGATGGGTCCTCGATCTCGAGGAATGCCAAAGACCTCATCTGCATTCATATCTCACGGAACCACTCGAGAAAGGGCCAAAGATAGCCATTACCAGGTGAGGTAAGTATAACTAACCCAACCCCGTGCGACCACATGGAGGCTATCAAAATGAGCAATTACCAAGCCTCGGTAAATGTAGCCAAAGCGCAAAATAGCGTAACATCAGGGAATCATCCGATCCTCTAAAATCCACTACACGAGGATGAGTGGCGCCATCATGGTAGTCGTGGAAGAAACCCAGTGCAACCGGTTAGAGGCGATAGCCCTCATAATCGATTGTCCAAACCGATAACATAACCATCTGGATATCTGAAAAGGTACTCAGCTACTCTCAATGTTCGATGGCTATGAAGTAAGGAATATCTGTCATTCTCATCAAGACTATCAATAAGAGCAATCTTTATCAGTGAGGAGTAAGCGAGTATAGGCTGGTGAACCAACAAAATCGATCTCGACCAAATGGGGAGAAAAGAAGAGCATGAATCCTCTCCATCTCAAAGTAGAGGATGCTCGATATAACTATAAGGCTAGGATATCCTCACTCTAAAAGAATGTTGGATACTCAAAATAAGCAAAGGGCACCATGTATGTGGAGATGAACCCAAGCATATAAATGCTTCAAGGTAGAATCACATCATCTCAGAACATGCTTGAAATCACCCCAATACCTATAAAGTCACAGCTATCTGCTGGGGCAAGAGAAACTTCGCTCACCTAGAGATCCATTGGTACTAATAAAGCACAGCGAACTAAGCCCTCTGTAATGGGGAAGCACAAAAATGCAGCCATGTCACTTTATAAAAGCTAAGAATAGATCTCGCTCAATCGGTAGTCTTTGGAGAAGTCGCTCTGCTAATAAATAAAACTCTCCCAGTCTCCTCGGATAAGTAAACATTTGAGCACACCCAATAAAAAGGGCAAACAGATCATATAGAATGCCTTGAGACCTCAAGGTTGATAAGTGGTCCAGATCAATATAAACAGAAGGCATAGCTAGCCTACCTCATCGATCACAATCATTTGAAGGTTGCCTATGAAATAACTCTCCATCAGGTGGAACACACTCCTCATAGCGATAACCAAATACGGGAAGACCCGACACAACCTATAAGTCTAAAAGGGTGACGGTCAACTCCTCCGGACCAATCCAATACGTGTTACTACTATGATCCCAGAACTCCACTACTCCATGAGCCCAAGAAGAAGCATACCCCCAAAGTCAAATAAAGATGCATATACTGTCTCATAAATATTGGTTGTCCATAAAGTATCTTTGTGAACCTGTAGAATATACCTAGCCCATGGAACATATCCATGAGGAAGAGTAGGAATCTTGCTAATATAGGAATCCCGAAGTGGGTCTAGTGAGCTCTTGTAGACAAAGGGCTTAGAGTCTAGACGCCTCCGGCTCAATGCTATCGTAAATAAGACATCATAATATCCGAACTAACCTAGACTGTTATCCAAAGGATAGTACCACAATTCAACTTAAGGGTAGCTACCCGCGGGGATCCTCAAAAGCAAAGGAATCTGAAGTACAATCAGGGAGTAGGGAAGAACGTGCAAAGAAACCCTGGTAAATAACACATCCTCATAGAATATCAGTATGTTGCTCAATCCTATCTCTGATATCAACATCTCCACGAGGATCATGTCCAATTCTAAACATAGCCTCATCACTAGCTCATGACGATCATCGTCTTCCTCCAATAACATTCTCCGCCAAGTGATAAAAGAATGTTACATAAAATTTAAGCAAGTGAATTGTTTACTTAAGATTTAACAATAAAGAAGAAGAAAGATAGATAATAAAGAAAGCCCAAATGGTCAACTAGTTTTTAACAAACGTGACTTGCTCCATGCGCGAATTATATTTATTGGGTGGCATTTGATGACCTCCGCATATGTGTCATAAATCAAAACAAGCTCACAAGTCAAATTCGACAGACTTTGGAGGTGATAGTGCACAAATTGAGGCTCAAAATGCACTCGACGTCACTGAAAATGATCAAAATAACCTCTGATCGATGAACAGACTTCATCATCATTTTCCAAATGTTGAAATTGATCAGAATATATATATTGCAAAATCTAATGAACAAATGATCCAAAGACGATGGCCAACGTTTCGCATTAATATCGAGTCGAGCTGATGATAACCAAACGCTCGCAACATGCATCATAGCTCAAAATAATAGAATTATCAAATTGATATATATATATATATATATATATATATATATATATATATATATATATATATATATATATATATATATATATATTGACCATGTACATTTATCGACGTGAAATCTATATTAAAATCATTTAATCAATTTAAAATTTATTCAAAATCTCTAAATTACTCCATACAATCGTTCCTATTTTAGTTAAAATCGCAAAAAAATAAAGAAGAATTCCACTCAATTCTCTTCCACGTTTTTCCTCCATGTTGCATTCCTCTCGAGAGAAATCAAACACAAGGTAAAATTCTCTCGATTTCCTCCATCTTAAAATCCATTTATCTTCGTTTCAAATTCAAAATGCCACCATTTCCACGCTGACCATTTGATGTGTTCCTCAGGATCCCACACTGCACAACTGCATTCGAATGTGATCCAGTCACCACAAGATACTCACATATAGATGCCATAATCATTCAAATAGTAGCTAATATTTATCTTATTTGTCGAAAATTCTCATGACTTCCATTTGATCTTGCTTTAAAACTGCATACCATCTCCTTAAACTGGCTCACTTTTCACTCCTCCAAACCCACAAAATGTGCTCTCCACTGAGCGCCCCAAAATGTCCTCCGCTAAATCCCACTATTCTCATCTAAATGATGCCTCCAGCCAAAACCCATTTGGCCGATGCCTTCCTACAGCAAAAATCTTGTAAACTCGTACACAAGTCTGTGATGCATCCCACTCTTCTCATCTGTCTCCATTCTTTTAAAAAAGAAGAACATCGAAAAGTTCTTTTCATTTGACGCCGACCCTCACTTTAGCCATCCATTCCCCATTTTTTTTGCCAATCAAAGAACATCCAATGACAAATTCTTCTTTCGATTCGACTCGTGATCCTCACTTTACCATTCGATGGAAGAACATCATTAGACCATTCTTCTTGATCGATCACACCCCTCACTTTAGCCATCCCATTTTTGCTTTGTCAACTGGGAAGAATCGTCAATTCAATTTTCAATTTGCCATTCCTCGCTTCCTTCCTGCTTTTTCGCGCATAAATCGGGAAGAACATCATCAGAATTCTTCTTCGACAAGATCACATCATTACATTCAATTGCATACCTAACCGCTTTTCCGATATCAAAATACCAAAAATGCATTAACATATCTAATATATATATATATATATATGCTTTTTTTTTTGTATTAAGCTCATCATATATGTGATGATGAAAAGTTGTAGGTCAAAAACATCACTACTTCAGGGGCATACCGAGTAAGCCAACACTCATTAGATGTCCCCATACAAATGGCCAAATTTTGTCTAATTTCTAGACTTAGAAATGGGAGGAGGGAATGAATATATGTTGCATTTATCTTCTTCGTTTAAAGGCCTCACGTTCAATATGGCAGAGATAAAAATAGCAAGACACCACTGCTATGCTCAATAAGGCACCGAGTAAGCCAAAATACTGATGCCCACACTGGGATGATGGAGGTTGCCAAAATTGTGTCAAATCTTTTAACTTAGAAAAAAAAGGAGAAAAGTAAAATGACATATGACAAAAATAAAAGTAAAACAAAATAAAAAGAGGGGTGAAAAGCACTTACAAAATTTATCTGAGCAGAGATGAAAGCCCACTAAAGTTCATAGCTGCTCCCTTTCAAATGTCCAAACTCTAACCCTTCAAACAAATGGAATAGAATAGAGACTCTCTTTGGCTTTATTTATAGAATTAGAAGAAATAGTGAAAAGTTTTTCAAAAGAAAAAGAGGGGAAAAAAAGGAATAAAAGAGGGGGAACAAGTTTGAATAAAAGAGGAAGAAAAACAAGTTTAAATAAAAAGAGAGGGAAAACAAGTTGAATAAAAAAAAGAGGGAAAAAAGAGAATTACTTGAGGAATAAATCTTTCTTAAAATAACAAATTAAATTATCATTTGAATATAGTTCAAAATGCCTTCAAGGATAACTTTTAAAAAGAGAAAGATAATAAATAACAACAATAACAACAACAATTTATCCCACTAATAAATTACATGAATCATTCATCTCCATGTATTATACAATTCTCATAAGATACTAAATCCAATTCTACAAAAAATCATGGGATTTCCTTTAATCAAAATTAAGAAATTTCATTCTAATTAAGATTTTAAAAATCAATGATTTCATTAATTAGATGAAATTACAAGCTATAAATACAAATGCTGGATAGAGATTTTAAGTGCAAATTTTAATGAAAAGTGAAAAGCTAAATTGGAATTAAATGAAAATTAAATCAATCTTATAATTAAGAAACAAATACTACATAAAGTCTTAAATACACCGATGGGTCTACACTATCAATGCTTAAATTCAAGTGTTTGAGGATGTGATTATTTTCAGTTTAGTCTTAAGATGGTTAACAAAACTTAAAACCTATAATAAGAGTTTCAAATGGAAATATCGAGAAATGATGTAGACGTGAGATCTCCTCTAGTGCGCTAAACGAGTTGACAGGAACTAAAGCTCTTAAATATATATTAATTAATCAATTTTTAAGTAGTAATCTGAAACTATTTAAATGGAATTCTATCATTAAAAATTAAACCAAATTTAATCCATCCATCTTCCGAATCTTTGGGGTGACAAATTAAGAAAACTCTACAAAAAGGAGCCAATGTCAAATCAAGTGTTCTATGTTCACTTTCAATAATCTCATGCTAAGGATACGCGTCCTCCGACCACGTTGGGCAAGGCTCCACATTAGCGTTTACCAGAGTCCTCTCATCGTGGTACACCCATTATATTACATCAATGCCGTATGATGCTCCCCAATGGCTCGCCTTTGAGTTGTGAATCATAGGTATACTTGATAGGCAAACAACCCTCTCACAAAGGTAGACTTAAGCTTCTCCTGATAAACACCCCAGTTTACAAGAATTTTTGACGTAACACATGTTGATGAGGATCCTTCTGCCGTTGGGTCGACTACCTCCTCTGACTAAGTAGACTAGGGATCGCGACTGCCCGAGATGATAAAATCATGGGATCTAGATCGGGCATGTCATCATTCCCCCAACCATCCAGTTCAAGCTAAAATATTGAATTTCATATCTTAAATTCTAAAACTCCATATGTCGCTATAAAGCTGATTTAGCATCTAACTTAATCGAAAGTTCTCTCACTTAGGAGGGTAATTAATTATAGGTTTGCTATAGAAACCCGAACCAGATCTAAAGTCCTCACCAAATGAGGATGAAATCTCTGCGTAGTGTCTTATTTACTATTCCATTTGTCTTTTGAAAATTACACCGACATTCTTCAAATCACTCTCTTCAAATTCAATATCATCAAAAAATTGTCGAGAGTGTGCGGTGAATTTTGAGTCACGCCCCAAAGGGCCAACCAGTTTTCAAGAAACGTGACTCACTTCATGCGTGAATGACATTTGTTGGGGGCATTTGTTGACCTCCACATATGTGTCATGAGTCGGGTGAAAATCACAAGTCAAATTCGACAAACATCGGAGGTGACAGTGTGCAAATCGGGGCTCAAAATGCAGTGGACGTCACCAAAAACTATCGAAATGACCATCGAGTGACGAACAGACTTTGTCGTTGTGTTCAGAACATCAAAATTGATCAAAATATAAATATTGCATAATCTAAAAGGCTACGATCAAGTGATCGAGCTATCAATGTGTCGACACACATATCGGAGTCGAGAAGCTATGACGATGTACCTGACCTTCATTAAATTGATCACGCGTGATTTTGAAACATCAAAAATTATCAAATAAGACTATCCACGCTTAATTTAGATGAGTTTGTGCAAATGTCGAATGATTGGAAGTGACAGTGTGCAAATCGAGGTTAAAATGCACTGGACGTCACCAAAATCAACCTAAATGACCTCCGATCGATGAACGTGATTTATATCATGTTCAAAGCTAAACTATCGAATATAAATATTGCAATTTGATGGTTGACCAATGAAGAGATCGAATTTAAGCCAACGCGCATATCGGAAGCCGCAACATTGCTCAAATGATCCGCTCATTAAATTGATCATGTCGGCAAAAACGTCAAAACCTATCAAATGAATCCGCACTCACCGAATGAGTTTACGAACGCCGAATGATCATAAGTGATTAATACACATTTTAAACAAAATTAATATGATTGACCGCCAAACGCCCCGACGAAATAGTCGCACTGCTATGCTCGTAACATCGAAATAACCTAAAATCGACATATATATTAACTATATAATAATGTCATTGCCAAAGTTCATATTAGGATGAATTAAACATTTAAATAAACAAAGGGGGTTTTATAAATACTCTTATTAGCTAACCTTAAGATTATATAAATCTTCTATTCACACCCCTAACTCATTCCATTTGCCGCACTCAATTCCCATTTTCAGCGACGCTTCTTCCCCAACCACCCATGGGCCACTTCTACAAGACACTAGGGCTGAGCAAAGATGCCACCAGGCACCAAGGAAGAAATCGAGGTGTTTTCGCGCTGCATCCATCCTAACGTGCAATTTCAGTCATCGTCAGGTGGTCAAGCAACCAGCAATACTAATATCTGATCCCCCATCCAATCTTTAATGGATACGCCATGCCGCCGCCTCCATGGGGATGCTTCGCTGGCGATTCCATGGCACCACTTTTCTTCTCATTATCTTTCTGAGGAGCTTCTTCTGAAACCATTACGCAACTGAAAAGTACTCATGCATTTCCATTTCCAGAGCTCAGCCCCTCCCTCCGCTGCCAATGGACGCCATCACCACCTCTTCCCCAAGGCCATCGCACAGCTGGCACATAAGTTTCAAATAAGGGAGCTGGAATTGTCTTTCACACAAGGACGGTGGAACTATGAGAGATGGGGTGGACTTGATCCAATGTCCACCACCAATGCCAAGCCTCCTGGAGTTAAGCTGTGGGCAACCTTTGATCTCCCCCTAAATGCAATTGATCATACTTGGAAAAATCTAACCCATGCTCTTTCCGATCTCTTCTGCTCGTCCATCAATTTCCTAGAGTCCTCCACGGCTTATTCTGCTCCAAGTTGGGGTTTCCATTCAAATTCAAGCAAACTACGATATGGTGCAGTACCACGAGAAGCTGTTTGCACTGAGAATCTCACTCCTTGGTTAAAACTTCTTCCGTGCCGTGATAAGTATGGGATAGCTTTATTATTAGACAGACCTTCTATTTACAAAAGCCATTATCACTCTCAAAGGCTAAGACTGATGTCATCTGAGTTTACTGGTATAATTCTTGAACAGACTCTGACTGTTGTCCTTCAACCTAGTATGAGAAGGAATCGTCCAGTTCCTTTGGGTAATGGATCTCTTCAGCCAAGTTGGTCTGTTAACTCCTTGTTTGGGAAGAAGGTGATGGGGCATTGTATTCTTGCAAAAACTAGCAGAATATTTTTTGAACTGGAGAAAGATTTAACTTTCAATGTAGATAAGCTGCAACCTTTGTCTTCTTTGGATAATTCAGCCTTTGAATTGTTTGTGTCACCAAACAAAGAGATTAGAGAGCTAAATGCATTGAATAATGTGGGAAGTTCTGTTCTCTATGTATTTGAAGCTAGTAACTCAAATGACTCTATGCCTTTGGGAGTGGGCATCCATTGGAAAATTCCATTTGTTTGGTCTTGTTCGCATGCACCTTTCCACGTGAACTGTTTTCTAATGGGAAGTGAAAATGAAAGAGGTTCTATTGCTGTCTCTTCACCATCTGCACATCTACGTGATCATTTTTCTAGTGCTTCAGATGGTTGTGCGGTTCATGTTGTCATTTTCCAGGTTGTCCCTTGGTATGTTAAAGTTTATTATCATACGCTGCATATTTTCATAGATGGGAAGGGTTCGTACATGCATGGCGGTCCAATGTTCGTCAAGGCTCGGGTAAAGTTGCCCAAATGAAGGGTCGATTCAATATATTGCAAGTTCAGTTCTTCCTCTTTTCTCTAAGCTTTAAATGAGTTAAAGAGGAGTATTTTTGACTTTGGTGTTTTGTAAAAGTGGAAAGAAGGAGAAAAATAGCAGTAGTGATTTTGCAGTGCTTCTTGATTCTGAATTGGAATTGGCTGCTTCAACATTATCTCCTCATGATGATGATGAGAAAATTGATAATGATAAGATAAGTGTCATAGAAGAGCCTAGGAATGAAAGGTTGAAGTTGGGTTAAGATGATAATGTAGAGACTGAGGAGTCCACAATATATATTACTCCCAAAGAAAATAATGGTTCATCTTCAATATTTCACAATGAGGACATATGCCCACCCACAGGCCTTTCACCACCTGTGGCAGATGTTGTTATTACAACTGCTGATTTTTAGAAGGATCTTGTTAGCTGGAGCATTTATCTTGTGAAGGGAGGAGAAGATAAAAATTAACATGCAAATATATATATATATATATATATATATATATATATATATATATATATATATATATATATATATATATATATATATATATATATATATATATATATATATATATATATATATATATTGTATTATATATTTTATTTTATGTAAGTATTTCAAGATTATCATAGAGATGATGAGTTTGAAGACCTCTGCTCAAAGCGTGGCGGTTTGACTACAATTGTGGTGTCGCAAGACCACCATCTTAGAAAGGCGTGGGTAGGTCAAAAGAATCCCGTGCATCTCCCATGGGGAAGACAGATTCTGAAATTGACTAACAGAGGACTTAATTAATTTGATACAAAATAAACTCTAAGCTCAAAATTAAAATATGAAATAAAATTGCAGGTGTTTAAAGACCTCATTATGCTCAGTAGAGCTGATGCGTTTGAAGACCCCTCGGCGTTCAGAAGAGCGTGGCGGGTTTGAAGACTACGACCGTGGTGTATCCAAGACAATATGCTTAGAAGCGTGGCGGTAGGTCAAAGCGCCTTGATGCGACCATGTGAGATGATGCGAGGTCGCCAAAATTTGGATTGATACAAAGCTTAAATATGATTAAATAAGAGTATTAATAAGCTTAAATTAAACTTAAATGAAAAAATGATGAATCGAAACCAAACTTACTCACAAAAAATTTCTATAGGTCTTTAAATAAGAATGAGTCTATAAGCTTCTTAGCAATCACGAGTTAAGTTTCATTGAAACTTAGAGAACTCAATGAGCTATGAACTAAATGCAAACAAATGAATGATAATATAAATAATCAAATAAAATTTAAAAAATTCTTACGCCACCGAATATGCAATACAAAATTAGAAGCAGACAGAAGGCGTTGACTTCTAAATAGACTTCAAATATATTAATTTTTGCATAAATTATGGAGCAACTATCACTCAATTCAAGTACTTCAGAACTTGTGCACTCATTTGAAAGAGACGAATTCTTGTACAAAATATAAATAAAACTTTAATTCAATTTAATCTTTCCAAATTCGTACAAGTATTCTAAATATACCCGCATGGGTCCCGACACTATGTTGAATGCTTAAATTCAAGTTTTGAGGATCTTTGCCGATTCTGCTTGGGTCTTAAGACTGGGTCCGGGTTAATAAAACTTAAAAAATCTAATGATATTATTATAATATCTTCAGCCTAAAAAATATCTGAGAAGCTAATTCTGTCATATGATAGCATATTTAATCCTCTACTATTAAATTAATAGAGTCGACAGGATCTGAAATAGCGAAACAATAAACCACCCCGATGATGGCTTGTTAAATGAAAATTTTAACCGGATGAGATACTTTATCAAAATATGATTATAATTTCAAAGTAAATTAACTTAGATTGAATATCAATCTAAATGTAGAATTTAAAAATATCATTGAGCTATAAATGTCTAAGTGAAATTTAATATTAAAAACTTAAAGTTAAAATATTCAACTCACCTTCCGCGATTATTTGTCGGAGGTGACAAATTAAGAAAATTCTAGCTCACAAAAGAGCCAAAGTCAAATCAAGTACACAACTATGTTTCTCAAATAATCTCATCCTTGACGTGGTATCATCTACTAATGTGTCTCATAGTCCTCGCGGTTTTTTCAAATGATCATATCATAGAGTCTTCATTATGTTTCGCTATCCTTTGATTGTTAGGGATAGACAAAATCTGTTAAGTAGACTTAAGTTTGTCTCCTTAAACAAGCACGCCATCAGGATTTCTTGAATACCTCCCGATGAGGATCATTATTAAGTTATACTCAATACAATAAATTCTGATAAGGATGACGAACCATGGGACATGATCGAGCATCATTCCCCAACCATCCTTTTTTGGTTAAATATCAATTTCATAAATTCTAAATTGAAACTCACATCTTTAATCTTATGTTACGCCTAGCTAACGGATTGTCGAAAGTTCTCTCGGACTGAAATTATAGCGTCTATGGAAACCCGAACTAGATCTAAAGTCCTCACAAAATGAGGGAGAAATCTCTAGGTAGTGTCTTATATACTATTCATCTGCCTTCTGAAAATCATACCGCCACTTTAAGTCACTCTCTTCATCGAGAGGTCAATGGTGAATTTTTGGAGCCCACAGCCTTAATTGAAAGTTCTCTCTCAGCATTGGGAGGGTTAATTAACTATAGATGTTTGCGCCTATAAGAAACCTGGAACCAGATATAAAGTTCTTATAAAATGAGGGCGAAATCTCTGGGTAGTGTCTTATTTACTATTTCATCTGCCTTCTGAAAATTACACCCATACATAAATCATACTCTTTTCAATGTGATGGGTCGATGAAGAATTTTCGAAGCCCACAATGATAAATAAAAATAAATAATTAATTAAGTTTTATTTTCCAATAATCTTAATAAATTTTTAAATCCTGGAGGAGCCACAATTAAAATGTTTTGTAGATGAAAGTAAAATTTTAAAAAATTGTTAAGAGAGCACGAGCCCCTTGGCTTCCCCTTAAATCCACTTATACTAACAACCACTAAAATGAACCTTCTTTCCCGAGCCACTTTCGCTACAATGGATCACATTGATGCCTAATTTAATAAGATCTAATCCCACTTGCACTTGTTGCTGTAAGCCCTTGAGATGCATTCTCTCCCAACCAGACTCAATTGCTCTCATGATAAAGAGAAGAGGATATTATTCCCTGTGAAAAACACTAAGATTCTCTCTCTCTCTCTCTCTCCCCACACACACACGCACAATTTAGCGAATACAGTCAAATGCAAAGGTTGGAAGATTCGGCCAGAAGGTTTCTAATGGCTTTTCTTCATTCAATAAACGGTCTTATTTGAATTTGTTATCAAAATTTACAAAGTTATTTTATTTTATTGTCATGCATGCATCTCTTCCCCTATGCTTCCAAATTTAATTACAAATTTTTTTTTATTTCAATCACTATGTCAGCACTTCGTAATATCATTTTAAAATTTTAAATACCTAAAAAAAAAAAACAAAACGAAACGAAATAATGCTGAAATCTGAAGAATATCTCCATTTTAGGATGGGCTGCATTTGATCTGACCGCTCTTCGGTGAAATTTTTATTTATTCTTGATATATATTAATCTTCCACTTAATTTTGAATGTCTATGGAGCAGCTCCACAGCTCCATCCTTCCCCTCCGTTGCCTCCGCACCGCACGAGATGCTGAGCTGAACTATGAATCCTGATGTATGATGCTGCATTACCCTGACAAAAGGATATTAGTCAGTCATACAATAAAGTTTTAATTATAAACTTTGATGTCAACAAATATTTTTTTTTATTGTTCATCTTCGATGAAAAAAATTAGGTTAGAATAACTTGATTAATTCTCTGTTTATAATAAATTTTAAGTTTAGTAGTTTTTTTTTTATATTAATGCAATATAAAATTAATTTCTTTACTCATATATTATATTTGAAGGATTAGAAATGATGTTCTAGTTGGTCATCTGACTTGATTTACTTTCTTCGGTTACAAAGACATGATTGCTTGCTTTGCGAGTCGTCTTTTGTGCAGATTTACATGTAAAATCAATCCTTGGACTTCTCCTGATATGCGTTTGTACCAAACTTTCTTTACTATTAAATTGTTAGGCTTTCCTCTAAAATTTTACTTTAAAAAAAGTAAGAAATAATCAAACTCAGACTCATTAACAATACAAAACTTTTAATCAAAGAGGATTAAAAAGCAAACTAAAAAAATAAAAAATAAAAGAAAAGTAAGATTAATGTTATGGCTTTCTCTCTCTCTAACTATTTATGAAAGTTATAGCTGTATGAAAAAATAATGATGGAGTTGGTGCTGTCTAAGAAATTGCAGTGGGTGCTATAAATTTATTTTATTTTAAAAATCAAACCAGTTTTAACTGTATCGATCGATCAATCGGGTTGAAAAATATAAATTTTTCATCGCAGTTTCTTTAAAACAGAGCCCTATCGCAAGTTTCTAAATGCCTGGAGTGGTGAGATTTAAATCACACCATAGACGGAACACTGCCCCAAATGCATTGTAAGACTCCCAATCTCTGAACTCTTCTATGTTGATCTAATAGATTTTTTTTAAAAAAATGCTAAATTTAATTTTAAATTAATAAAACTATCCTAATTTTTCAAAACTCAAAAATTATAACATTTCTCTAGATTTATTTTATAGAACTAGCAGCATATATAAACCCTTCTCCTCAAATCGAAAATAAAACATGAACTATTTATCGGCCATAAATTAGAAAATGATTTCATCTTCAGAAGAAAAGATAAAGTAAGCGTAAAACTCTAATTTAATTGCAAAATAAGAGAGATCGAAAGAAAGAAATACCTTCCCATTAGTAAACTATTTACATTTTCTTTTTCTCTTTTCTTCCCCTCTGAAAAAACACTCCTAACGGTCGTCGTTTCAATTCGTGCCTTCTTATAGGCGCATAGCGTTCTGGCCAATTTTTCTTTATTCAAATATTAACAAAAATATTATTATTTTTAATATAATTTAACAAATATATGAGTCTACCATATGGAGCATTACCGTAAACCATGCTGAAGATTTCTTAGTGATTAAATAATTTAATTTAAGGTTGCGACTATACTATGAATCTTTCAAACAGAAGGAAAGTCCAACAGGACATATGTCATGCATTGAAGGAAATTATATTATAAGAATTTATTGGTTGTTATTATTATTATTATTTTATATTTGATGTGATTTTGGTCTATGTTCTTGTGAAGTAATCATTGGAAGGTTTTTATTTTAGTTGATTTGGTCTATGTTCATGTGAAGTAGTCCTCGTTGGTGAGAATGTGGTTTCTATTTATTGATGTTTATTTATTTGATCTTTATTTTATTTGAATTATTATTTTTTATTTGAATATCATCAAAAAAAAAAAATAGTCCTCGTTGAGTGTTTATTTATTTATTTTTATTTTTTTTAGGATCTATCAATTTGATTTTATGTTTTTTTGTAATTTTTGAATTATTTTTAAATATATTTATTTGGTATATTTTAAGGTGTTTTGATTTTTATTTTCAAAAATAATGTTATTCAAAATAATTATTGAATGATTTGAATAATTTTAAAGATAACTATTATTATGGGTCACATGTCTCTAGCAGCTACTTATCGTTTCTATCATTGATGTCCACCCAAAATTTTAATATATTTTATTTTAAATAAATAAAATAAATTATAGAAAATAGAAAAAAAAAAGTGTTCCCAAATGACTTTGTAATGTCTAAATCTTAAGTGGTAATGATTTAAAGTTTTTAGGATGGGTGTGACTACTTGTAAAAATAATTATAGAATTATGATTAAAAATAATCTTTAAAAAATAAGATAATTATTATAAAATTTTTATTTAAAAATAAATAGTATATTTTTATGGTTATTATATTCTGGCAGATTTTAGTTTTAAAAAAAAATTTATCTTAAAAATGTTTAAGAAAGTATAGCTATCGTAAATGTTATCCAGTAAATAAAGCTACGAAAAATTATGTCAAATAGATGTTTTGATCATTCATATACTTTTCTTATACTATTAGACATTTAATTAAGTGATTTTAGTTTGATTTAATTATTCTTATATAATTATTTATTATGATGAGGATACGGGTGCACGTTAAGCTGATTCGAATTCAGTTTGATGAATGGCCGGTGAGCTAAATATGATGAGCTAACAAGATAAATTTATGTATGCCCTAACTCGTTAGCTAATAAATATTAATATAAAATTTATTTAAAATATATTAAAATTTAAAAGTTTAAATATATAATTATTAAAAATATTAAAAAAAAGATTATATGTTTTATTATATTATATAAAGTAACACAAAGTTTTGATACACAATTTTCTTATTATAAAAAACAAAATACTCAAAATAAAAAATAAATTTTCACTCGTTTTCTTCTCAATCAAATAAATGACAGATAATAAATTATTAAAAAGCTCAACCCTCGCATTAAAGTGATGATATTATGTGAGATAATTTATTTAAATCACATATAACATAAAAGTTTAATTCTTATTTTTCTCTAAAAATATATATTATAAAAATTTTATCTCTTAAATTAATGATATTTCAGTTTCATTTTATTTGAAATATTAATTTCATTGTTCAGATTCCAACATGTGTTAAAAATTACAAGAATATGTCAGAAATATTAATTATAATGTTCTTCTCGTTATGAGAGCGCGTATTCAGAATTCAGACTTGACATGGCATTCATACCTACAATTATAATTTAATAGAAACATTTGACTGTCTTATGAATAAAAGAAAAAGTAAAAAAAAAAACATATTAGCGATCCACATAAGAGAATTCGACTGTTTGAATTTGGATCTCTTTAAAATAATTATAAATTTTTAAAAAATTAATTGTAAAACTGAAGAAGATAATTTTTTTAAAATTATTATATTATAAATATTTCTTTTTAAATAATTTTAAAAATAATTTTTTGATATCATCATATTCTAATAATTCTAATTCTTAAAATAATTTTTTTATCATAAAATTTTTTAATAAATAATTAAAAAGCTGATAATTAAATAAAACTATATTATTTTTTAATTGATTTTAAAAAAAATAAAATAGATAAAAAAACTATCTCAGATATATTCTTAGTCTCAAAATACTTCCATACCTTATAATTATAATTTAATAGAAATATTTGACTGTCTTATGCAAAAAAGAAAAAGTAAAAAAAAAAAAAAACATATTAGCGGTCAACAGAAGAGAATTCAATTGTGACTTTGTCTCAAAGTACTTTCCCGAAACCAACGCAGTCTTGAAGGAGATGAGGTCAATTTTAATTAAATGGTTAATGACATCAAAAAATTTTAAAAAAGTTTAACTTATGAAAAGAATTTTTTTAACAAAATTTATTTAGTTAAAATTGTAATCAAGAATTTAGAATTGACTCGTCGTGTTCTTCTTCTTTATTTGTTTATTTCTGTCTTTACAGCTACAGCAGCAGAGGGATATATTTTGGGTATCTTAGTGTTACTCGTTTATTAATGTATTAAAATATCAGTATTATGTTATTATAAAAGGTACAATTTTATTTAAGGAAAACAATGTCCTGCCCGAGCACGAAAAAATTGCCTTCTGATTAAAATTTAGTTAAAATGGCATTAAGAATCGAACAATTATTTAGAAAATCAGTCGATTTATTTATATTTTATTTTTAAATATTAAACATTTTTTTGGGTGTGTCTCTATTTTTAAGGTTATCATGATTAGTTTTTTTATCAGAATATCTTGTCATATATTTTTTTACTTCAATGCCCCTCTCATGAAAATTAATACATGAAAGGTCCTACTAACAAGATTACTGTGTATACACTAAATTATATAATTGTTATATACTAGCTCACATACATAAACATAAAAGTTCTTATCAATATATATATATATATATATATATATATATATATATATATATATATATATATATATATATATATATATATATATATATATGTTAAATATCTTTTGTTATATATTTATTTAGAGAAATATATACGAAAATTTAATTTGGATGAAGTTAGCACTACTAAGACATACACACTTACATTCATGGGTTGCTTATTGAAGTTAAACGCCTTCGAAGGTGGTAAAATCCAATTCATACTCATGTTCAACCTATGGTTCAAATCAAATTTGGCTAAAATTCAAATTTGATTTATTTGTGTGCAACTTGTATTTAAATTTATGGTTCAAAATTGTCTTCCTCATGAGTCACAAGATCGAAATTTTTGCTAACAATATGACCTCCATCGCTCCCGTGATTATCTCTATTTGCGCCAACTGCTTAATCTTGTCACGATCAGTCCATCGATTTCATCCACCACCACCCCCATGTGAAGCATGATTATGAAGAGTTAAAAAATCTCACCAATGGCCATCCCAATTACATCATAGGTCTTCGCGGGCTCCAAAAATTCACGTTGGGCCTCTCGATGAAACGAGAGTTTAGATTTAATATCGAACGAAATTTTTAGAATACATATGATTGTTTGTAGTAGATAAATGACATTACTATATATTTGCCTCATTTGGGAGCTTTAGATACTGGAGAATGATGACGCCTCGACAAGATCCATGATTTTGTCATCCAAATCACATGATCCTCCCACTTAATAAGAGATGGTTGACCAATGGAAAGATCTTTGTTAGCAGCCATGGGTTACATCGTCTAGGGAGACCTTATAGACTATGGTTGATATTCCTCAAAGAGGATAATCTTAAGTTCACCCAAGCTAACAACGAGCTTTATGCCCTCTTAGGTATACCTTATAATCCACAACTCAAATGGGTAGAAAACTATTATGAACATACACCCTATAGCCGTGACCGTAATTTAGTGGAGTCTACTAGCCAAACCACCCACCATGTCTTAATCATAACCGTTTCATATGTTTCTACTAGCCAAACCATACGCATAGGACCGCCACGTACCGGTGTAAAAGCGTTTGAGTGTAAATATAGTAGTATACATATGTTGACCTCCACATATGTGTCATAAATTAAACAAGCCCACAAGTTAAATTCGATGGACTTGAAAGGCAGTAAATCGGGTTCAAAATGCACTGGACGTCATCGAAAATGATCGAAATGACCTCCGATCGATGAACGGACTTCACCGTCGCATTCAGAACGTCGAAATTGATCAGAATATAAATATCGTAAAATATAATGATCAATCGATTAAGCGCTCGAGCTATCAATGTGTCAACACGAGTCGAGCGGAAAGGCTGCGGCGTTGAACGACTCGTCATGATATTGATCACGTCGTAGCTTCAAAACATCAACATTTATCAAATGAGATTTTCCACACTCAATTCGGACAAGTCTATACAAATGTCATAATCGTGGTGGTAGCGGCAAATCGACTAAAATAGACGGCGCCGCCAAAATCAATCCAAACGACCTCCGATTGACGAACGGACTTTTCCATCGTGTTCAAAACATCGAAATTAGTCAAGATATAAATATTGGATGACTTGATGAGTAACCAATCAAGCGCTCAAGTCGTCAACACGCCTGTACGCATATCGAGGTCAGGAGTTGCGGACGAGGATCTAACGATCTTCGTTCGTGAAATTGATTACGCCATTGGCTTCAAAACGTCGAATTCTATCAAGAAAGATTGTTCACTCAATTCGGACGAGTCTGCATGAAAATCGAGTGGTCGAAAGCGGCGAAGCGCATTTTGAGCTAAAATTGACTTTGACGCCGATTTAACCAAACAAACCTCCATCGTGAAATGCATTGCATTGAACATCGAAATAACTTTGAATCAACATATATATATTGATCATATAATAATGTCGACCTAAAATTCATTTTAAAATTGATTAATAATTAAAAAATTCTATTTATTCCCACTCACTTCCTCCATGCACGTTTAGATGCAACAGCCTCCGCTCTCGTTCAAATGGCCAAACCGTTCCCTCCGAGATAACTGGTCCCTCTCTTGGTTTTAAAAAAATAATAATAATAAAAATAAAACAGCTGCCTTTTCTCCCTCATCCAAAAAAATCGAAAGAGGCAAGACTCAACTGATCCCTCCCCCTCGTTCAAACTCTTTAACCGCATGCATGCAAGTCAAAAAAAAAACTTCGCGTTCGTCCCCAGAAAAGGCCAATCGAGTGCTCACTCCCGTTAAGGAGATTTGACGATGAACGCTCTCGCTCCATCGCCTTTTCGCCAAATCGGCGTGAGTAACCACAACAAGAACTTCAATGTTCCTTATCATCCATGCACAACGCCGCCTCCAATTCAAAACCACTTGTGATCCTCAAAAAAAAAATCACCCTTCTTCTCATTCCCCTTCTTCAATGCTCAAACAGAAGTGTGAGACCGGTTCAAGGAAAGGTTGATCCTTCCAAAGGAAGATCAATTGAGTGGAAGGTTTGCTCATCCGGTCCGATCCTAATTATAAGGCTTTCAAGCAACCTCTTTCCAAGGAGAAATATATTAGTCCGCGAAGCTTTACGTACAGACTCCAATCCATGCACGACGCGTGTCCCGCTTTTTTTCCCATTTTAGCGATGAGAAAAGAAGATAACTGACGCCAGAAAAGACATTTTTCGCCCGACGCCCAGAACGCCGATGGCGATATTTACGAGTCAGAAATACATTTCCGCCCGACCCGCCTGAAAGCATCGTTGGAATGCGCAGAGGAATTTAAAAGAAATATATAGATTTAGGGTTTAGGGTTAGCTTTTTCGCAAAACGAGCTGAAGAAATAGAAATCTCATTTTCTTTTATAAAGAATCATGAAGATGGAGAACGTTGAGAAATAACAACCATTTTAGAGGATGTATTAAATAGAAATTCATTAATGCTTCTCGTGCATTTTTCTATTGTTAGTGATGTATTAAATACAAAAGATCATTTTGACCTTTTTTTGAAGTTTTTTGTCAATTCCTTATGATTATGTTTAGCATTCCAAAGGAATCATATGATGGCGTTGGTGTGATATTTTGATCAGACTTACCTATTTGGAGGGTGACCATTTTGACGCTTTTTTTTCCGTTTATTTTGCCAACTTCTTATGATTATGTTTAGGGTATTCTAAAGGAAGCATTTGATAGTAGTTTGGGTGATTTTGGGTGGGTATTTTATATCAGTCTGTGTACCTTTTTGAGATCATTTTGACATTTTTGCGCTTTTTTTGTCAATTCCTTATGATTATGTTTAGGCATTCCAAAGGAATCATTTGATGGTAGTTTGGGTGGTTTTAGGTATTTTGCATCAGACTCAGTACCTCTTTGGAGGGTAGACCATTTTGATGCTTTTTTCCGTTTTTTTGCCAATTTCTTATGATTATGTTTAGGAATTCCAAAGGAAGCATTTGGAGGCGGTGGTTTTGGGTGGGTATTTTGTATCAGATCAGATACCTCTTTGAGGGTACCAATTTGATTGAGTTTATTTTGCCAACTTCTTATGATTATGTTGGGCATTGCAAAGGAAGCATTTGATGGCGTTTTCGGTTTAGTGCATATGTACTCTGTACCTCTTTGGAGGGTACGAACATTTTGACCTTTTTTTTCCAATTTATTTTGTCAACGCCTTTATGATTATGTAGGCATCAGAATGGAAGCATTTGGAGGAAGTTTGGATAAATGGTGGTATTTTACATCAGACTGGTACCTCTTTGGAGGGTACGATCATTTTGACCTTTTTTGCAATTTTTTATCAATTCCTTATGATTATGTTTATGGCATTCCAAAGAAATCATTTGATGGCGCTTTGGGTGATTTGGTGGTATTTTGCCAGACTGTACCTCTTTGGAGGGTGGACCATTTTGACCTTTTTTTCCGTTTTTTTGCCAATTTCTTATGATTATGTTTAGGGAATTTCAAAGGAAGCATTTGGAGGAGTTTGGGTGGTTTTGAGTGGGTATTTTGCATCTGTACTCTGTGTACCTCTTTGGAGGGTACAAACCATTTTTGACAATTTTTTTCAGTTTATTTTGCCAACTTCTTATGATTATATTTAGGGCATTGCAAAGGAAGCATTTGATGGCAGTTTGGGTGGTTTCTGGGGGGTTTAGTGCATCTCAGATTGTACCTCTTTGAGGGTACGACCATTTTGAGCTTTTTTCGTTTATTTTGCCAACTTCTTATGATTATATTTAGGGCATTGCAAAGGAAGCATTTGATGGCGTTTGGATAAATTCGGGTGGTATTTTGCATATGTACTCGTTTCTTTGGAGGGTACAAATCATTTTTGGCCTTTTTTGCAATTTTTTTGTCAATTCCTTATGATTATGTTTAGGGCATTCCAAAGGAATCATTTGATGGCAGTTTGGGTGATTTTTGGGTTGTATTTTGCATCTGTACTCTGTGTACCTCTTTGGAGGGTACGTACCATTTTTGACAGTTTTTTTCCAGTTTTTTTTGCCAATTTCTTATGATTATGTTTAGAATTCAAAGGAAGCATTTGGAGGCGCTTTGGGTGATTTTGGGTGGGTATTTTGCATTTGTATACTGTGTATCTCTTTGGAGGGTACAAACCATTTTGATAGTTTTTTTTCGTTTATTTTGCCAACTTCTTATGATTATGTTTAGGGCAAAGGAAGCATTTGATGGCGCTTTGGGTAGTTTCGGGGTTTAGTGCATCGTATACCTCTTTGAGGGTAGACCATTTTTGATGCTTTTTTTGCCAATTTCTTATGATTATGTTTAGGAATTCCAAAGGAAGCATTTGGAGGCGCTTGGGTGATTTTGGGTGTATTTTGATTCAGACTGTACCTCTTTGGAGGGTACAGACATTTTGACTATTTTTTCGGTTTATTTTGCCAACTCCTTATGATTATGTTTAGCATTGCAAAGGAAGCATTTGGAGATTGTTTGGATGGATTTTGGGTGGGTTTTGCATCAGACTGTGTACCTCTTTGGAGTGCACCATTTTGACTTTTTTCAATTTTTTTTGTCAACTCCTTATGATTATGTTTAGGGCATTATAGGGAAGAATTTGGAGATTGTTTGGATGGATTTTGGGTGGTATTTTGCATCGTACTGTGTGGTATTCGCCAACTTATTTAAATCATTAAAGTAATATCTAAAATTTTAAAATATATATGCATGAATAATAGAAATTCATTGTTTTAGCATTATTGTAATAAAGACAAATAATAAGGCATTATCACTTTTATAGGGAGGACTTTCTCAATATTTGAGTTACCATAAGATGAAGTTTTGTTAAATTCAATAGATTCATAAAGCATCACGTAAATTTATATAATTGTTTAACTCAATGATTTCGATTTTGATTTAACTCAAGAAAAAAGCCCCACTCCATAATGTATTAATCATTATCATCACAATCAATATCAACCCTAATGTGACACCACATAAATTCACAGCCCATAAATATGTTCAAAGTGAGAAAAACTACTACACATGTTAAACCAAGCAACAATCTACCCTAATAAATAGAACTACTAATCAACATTTAGCTTAAATATTAAAAATATATATAGTTAAAACCACAATACTTAATTAAATCATCAATATAGCTACACCGCATATCAACGAATATATTTAATGTCATTAATCATAAAACAAACAAAGCCATTTGAGAAAAACCTAAGCATTCATTCAAAGGGTACTTCAGTGACTCTGAATATTTGATCTTCTGAATCAGTGTTCGCTTTTATTTTGAAAGGTAATTTTTTATAGATCCATCTTATAGGAACTGAACCTGAGAATTATCAATCATCACTCTCAAATATAAATAGATCCATATCATATGTGGAAATATACAATGCAGAATCACTCTTTATGTCAAGGAAATGCTCAATATTCAAGGAAAATATACAATGCAGAATCACTCTTTATGGCAAGGAAATCACTCTTTATTGCATTCTTTATCAATTCCACAAGCAGCTACAGCTATTAAACAAGGAGGACAGCACACAAGAAGCTAGCTGAGTGAAGGAAGAAGGTAAGAAAACACACTAAATCATAGAACAGGAATCAAACACAAACTAATTATTAAACTTGTTCACCTCCATTCCGGTCATCTTCTTCTTCGTTGTGTGACTTGCGAGGAGAAGTCAAGGAAAAGAGAGAGAGGATGAGTTCCCTCCCATTGATCTCTTCACACTACTTAAAGAAAAGCTCTTGATTTAGCTTTGGGAGCTTCACCGATCGATTAGAACAAAATCTATATCAAATAAAATAATATTGTTCTCACTTTGGATTTTAAGTCCCAAACAAAAATGTAGTAAGCAAACTCACCTAAATATATTCATTTTCTTTGGCCAATCTTCTACCCAATCCAGGAGGTTTCGACCGCCTCCATGTATTTGCGACAAACATTCATGACACTATTTTCTTGGACTAGTACCTCACTCACTATGTCGATTGGCCATTTCCTTGGATCGCTCGTAAAAGCCTGCCCAGCATCTTTAATAAGTAATTTGATCTAAATAGCCAGAACAAAATCTCATTAAGTTGGACCGGGAAAAAAAATATTTAAGAAGAACCAAATTTGAAAATAGTTCTTACAATATCAGGAAGAATGCTCTTATGGGTGGGTTTGGGCAATGAGTCATAAAATACAGGCCTCTAACTTAATATGCCCGAGAGGTGTCCAGGTCGATTATCTATAACCGGCGAAGATTAACTCCTACACACCGTCTCTGGATATGTCTTTGGATGAACATTTTGCTTTCCAACTTTAGGCCGCACTGCATAACTCGCAGAAAAGAAGAGAACGACACACATTATATCTTTCTTCTAAACAAACAAGAATCAATCGTAATATCAAACATTCACGTGGGGTAACATACCCAATGCATGAAATGTACAAATATGGGACATACAACCGGGCGTAGTACTTCTCCGGCGAAGGCATCAATGTGCATCGAGATATTGATCGTCGCAACTCATTGATCCGCCTCGCAATAATGATATTCCCTAGTGAATGTATCACCCCGCAAGTAATAAATTTTTAAACGATCTCAAGAACGAATAGGTTATTTTATGTATGAAGGACCTGACTAAGGCTTGACTTACTTGTCCTCGAACCGGGAGCACGATGTGTCAATAAGATCGAGCATCAGCTTAGGCAAAATAGCTCTGGATGAGAACTCAACAACATGAAGTGCCTCGATGCAAATGAAATTATCGATGATGAAAGCTAGTGATGAAGAGCTACATTCACTATGAAAAATCCTCGATCTCCGAGATGATGTACCCGACCGATGCTCCTCCATGATGATAAGTGGGTCATCGACCTCTATTGGCTCATCTTACGAACCTATAAAAAATTTAGTGATGACGAGCTAGATTAACTATGAATAAAGGATCGATCTACTGAGATGATTCATACCTCCGACTGATGCTCCTCCACCACAATAATAGCAGCTTGTGGGTCATCGACCTTTATTGCCTCATCTGTGCGAACCTATAAAAAAATTTAGTGAAAAACTATTTCTATTATCTCATATTTGAAAGAAAGTAACTTAATACCTCACGCTCTGAGTGGAGGCCACCACATCATTTATTCTTGCTCGAGACTTCGTAAGTGTGTGAAAAGGGAAGTAATAGTTTTCCTCTTTCTTATCGCCGAGCTTTAACACCATGCTCAATCAATTAGTGTTTGAGCATCACATGTGTAGTGGTGGCCTCCACAAGAACTTCTCCTACGATCAATTCCACGTGGGCTTCCCCTTTTGAAGTATCCAACTCCGCAATGGAAGCTCCTGTGGTAGCCTCCACAAGAGCTTCCTCTATTGTACTACCCTCGTGGTCAGACACGTAGCCTCCCTGGGTACCCTCCATGGGAAGCTCCTGGTAGCCTCTGAAGAGTTTCCCGGTGACCCCAGGAACCTCCCCATTTGGGGTAGGACCACGCCTGGCTAGAACATCCTCGAAAGAACCCCAAATCAAGCCCATCCAACCTCTCGTTATTGTTTTAAAAGACGATATGTCTCTGTGTCCTTCAAACTGCAAACATCCTCTCCACCGCAAAGTCGCATGGGGTAGAAGAGGGCAAAGAAACACTGACTGGGGAGAATATCGAGGAGATATAAGGAGAGTCTATGATAATTGGACTTAAAATGGGACTACTATTGCCCGCATGTAGATTGGGGCGGGATACCGATCAAGGAGCCAATTCCTCTTCCAGAAAGTCCTCGAATGAAAGGCGTACCTGTGGTAAAAGGATAAAAATTTTTGAAGACATACAACATAAATAAATACATTCTTATATGAACTAAGTGATATTATTATATGTCACGCATCCTCCCAAACCGGAAAGCATTTTTTGGAAACTCTATTTTAGCCCATCGCAAAGATAATGGCTGTTCGGATGACGCTTATGATGCTTATGTGCTCATCCATATCTACAATGAATATATTAAACAGTAAACTTCAAGACATTATATTTCATAGTAATGGAGATATAAACATACCATCAGAAGAGTGACAAAGCCACTCATGTAACCCCCTGCTCTAAATCTTGATGCAATAATATCAAATTGGGAAACTAGAAAGTCCCAAATGGCATCTGCCCAGTTGTACTCAGCGAATCTATCTATATCATCAGTGTAAGCAATCAATTCCAATGCCACCCTGTAATTGTGATATACAAAAAATAGATTTGACAGAAGAAAACGAATATACAACTGCACAAACTGTGTTGCAGGAAACGAGCCATCTCAATTCGTCGATTCAGAATCAGAAATGAATGCGGCGGGATTTCGCCATACAACCTTCTCCCCTCTATTTGGCATCCCTATCATCAATGCAACTTCATCGGGTGAAAGGAATGTCGCCACCCAAGAAGAAAGTTTGCTTTTCTATGTCCCAAAGAAGACAGATCTGTAATGGCAACTGAGTCTTGCTTAATGCGATGTAGTCTAATGAATTGATGGAGATGAAGCCTCTTTAGAATGTCAGTGGCTTCATCAAGAAGCATGTAATACTTATCGAACACATTTCTCATAGTGCTGCACCTTGAAGTTATACTTTTCCCAGACATGATAAACTTCAAAAAGACAAGTAATTAGGTCAAAAATGGTTTGTACCCTCCAAAGAGGTACACAGAGTATAGTTGAACTAAACCGAAACTACCCAAACTGCCATCAATGCTTCCTTTGCAATGCCCTAAACATAATCATAAGAAGTTGGCAAAATAAACTGAAAAAAAAAATCAAAAAATGGTCGAATTCCTCCAAAGAGGTACACAGGGTACAGATGCACTAAACCCACCCAAAATCACCCAAACTGCCATCAAATGCTTCCTTTGCAATGCCCTAAACATAATCATAAGAAGTTGGCAAAATAAACTGGGAAAAAAATCTGATCTACCTCCAAAGGGGTACACAGAGTACAGATGCAAAATATCACCTAGAATTTATCCAAACTGCCATCAAATGCTTCCTTTGCAATGCCCTAAACATAATCATAAGAAGTTGGCAAAATAAACTGGAAAAAACTATCAAAAATGGTCTGTACCCTCCAAAGAGGTACACAGAGTACAGATGCACTAAACCCCCCAGAAACCACCCAAACTGCCATCAAATGCTTCCTTTGCAATGCCCTAAACATAATCATAAGAAGTTGGCAAAATAAACTGAAAAAAAGTCAAAAATGGTCTGTACCCTCCAAAGAGGTACATAGAGTACAGATGCACTAAACCCACCCAAAACCATCCAAACTGCCATCAAATGCTTCCTTTGGAATGCCATAAACATAATCATAAGAAGTTCAAAATAAACTGGGAAAAAACTGTCAAAAGTGATCGGTACCCTCCAAAGGGGTACACAGAGTACAGATGCAAAATACCACCCAGAATTTATCCAAACTGCCATCAAATGCTTCCTTCACAATGCCCTAAACATAATCATAAGAAGTTGGTAAAATAAACAAAAAAAAGTCAAAATGATCTGTATCCAAAGAGGTACGTGAGTACATGCACTAAACCCCAGAAACCACCCAAACTACATCAAATGCTTCCTTTGCAATGCCTAAACATAATCATAAGAAGTTGGCAAAATAAACGAAAGAAACTATCAAAATGGTCCAGACTCCAAAGAGGTACACAGAGTACAGATGCACTAAACCCACCTAAAATCACCCAAACTGCCATCAAATGCTGCCTTTACAATGCCCTAAACATAATCATAAGAAGTTGGCAAAATAAACTGAAAAAAACTATCAAAAATGGTCTGTACCCTCCAAAGAGGTACAGTCTGAGCGCTAAACCCCAAAACCACCCAAACTACTATCAAATGCTTCCTTTGCAATGCCCTAAACATAATCATTAGAAGTTGGCAAAATAAACTGCAAAAAAATAAAATGGTCGTTCTCCAAAGAGGTACACAGTACGATGCACTAAACCACCCAAATCCACCCAACCGCCATCAAATCCTTTGCAATGCCCTAAACATAATCATAAGAAGTTGGCAAAATAAATTGGAAAAAACTGTCAAAAATGATCTGTACCCTCCAAAGGAGTACACATAGTACAGATGCAAAATATCACCCAGAATTTATCCAAACTTTCTCCAAATGCTTTCATTGCAATGCCCTATACATAATCATAAGAAGTTGGCAAAATAAACTACAAAAAAAGGTCAAAAATGATCTGTACCCTCCAAAGAGATACACAGGGTACAGATGCAAAATACCCACCCAAAATCACCCAAACTGCCATCAAATGCTTCCTTTGCAATTTCCTAAACATAATCATAAGGAGTTGGCAAAAAGAACTGGGAAAAAAAGGTCAAAAATGATCTGTACCCTCCAAAGAGGTACACAGAGTACAGATATAAAATACCACCCAGAATTTATCCAAACTTCCTCCAAATGCTTCCATTGCAATGCCCTATACATAATCATAAGAAGTTGGCAAAATAAACCGCAAAAGGTCAAAATGATGTACCTCCAAAGAGGTGTGGTAGATGCAAAATACTCACCCAAAATCACCCAAACTGCCATCAAATGCTTCCTTTGTAATGCCCTAAACATAATCATAAGGAGTTGGCAAAAAGAACTGGGAAAAAAAGGTCAAAAATGATCTGTACCCTCTAAAGAGGTACACAGAGTACAGATGTAAAATACCACCCAAAATTTATCCAAACTTCCTCCAAATGCTTCCATTGCAATGCCCTATACATAATCATAAGAAGTTGGCAAAATAAACTGTAAAAAAGGGTCAAAAATGATCTGTACCCTCCAAAGAGGTACACAGGGTACAGATGTAAAATACCCACACAAAATCGCCCAAACTGCCATCAAATGCTTCCTTTGCAATGCCCTAAACATAATCATAAGGAGTTGGCAAAAAGAACTGGGAAAAAAAGGTCAAAAATGATCTGTACCCTCCAAAGAGGTACACAGAGTACAGATGTAAAATACCACCCAGAATTTATCCAAACTTCCTCCAAATGCTTCCATTGCAATGCCCTATATATAATCATAAGACGTTGACAAAATAAACTGGAAAAAAAGGTCAAAAATGATCTGTACCCTCCAAAGAGGTACACAGAGTACAGATGCACTAAACCCACCCAAAACCATCCAAACTGCCATCAAATGCTTCCATTTGAATATAATGAACATAATCTCAAGAAACAGCCTAAGGAAACTGGTAAAAAGAGCCCTAAAAGTTATGTACCCTCTAGAGAGGTACAGAGAGTACAGATACAACAAAACATATAAAAAACAGCCAATCTTTCACTGGACAGTGAGAAGAATAGAGTAAACCCTAAATTCATTTAAGTTCGGGAATGCATGTGTAAATACCTCATGTAGTCACCTACAATACCTCAATTTATGATTTGCTATATCACTGAGCGACGTCCGGACGTGCGCCGATCGACAGTGGGAGCTAAGCTGAGAAAAAATTCTTCATCGAAAGAAAGCCCTAAATTGTTTCGACATGACGAGGAATGTCGAACGCCTGGTAATGTTTCGTTCTTCTTCTCCGCTTTTGAACGCTTACGGCGGTCGCGGAAATGTATTTATCCGTTAATATCGACATTTACGAGCCGTCAAGGAAATGTCTACGCCGTCATTCTTGCGACCGCTAAAATGGGGAAAAGTGGGACACGCGTTGTCCGTGGATTGGAGTCCGCACGTAAAGCTACGTGCGGACTCCGGACATAATATTTTCTCCTTTCCAAGATACCACCACATCGTCTCTTCCTCTTCTTTACCAATCCAACACCGCCTTCTTTCCATCCTCGTACTACAACCATAACTTTGACGGCCCCACTAAAATCGGGGATTCTCTTTCTCTCTCTCATGGTGCTTGGTCTTTAGGTCTGCTCACTGCTATGCATCGGAACCGAGTTCATCGGCGAGGAGATTTCCACTTGGCGGAAGAGTTCTTGGCGTCGGCGATCGAGAACTGATGGAGGATATAACTTTGGAGGGTGAGGTGGAGAGAATTGGAGTCTGGAGGAGGAGCACTGGAAGAGGGTCAAGCTCCTTTCCATGCTTAATGAGGTATATAGAAGGTACAAATTATACTATCAACAGATGGAAACTATTATAACATCATTTGAAATAATAGCAGGCTTAAACACTGCTGCTCCATATGTTTCTTTGGCTCTGAAGTCCATGTCCAAGAATTTTAGAAGTATGAAGCTAATCATCTTAATAACCGTGATAAGGTTAATGGAAAAGAAGGCCTTGGTAAAGGGGAATTTACTAGTTCTGGCCTCACAGCTACTGGCGATCATGCATGTTCATAAAGAAGGAATTCCTCACTTAATTTTGAAATTAAATTTGGAGACCTCAGAGGTCTACGAACATGCCATTTCGGTTTAGGATTTGGCTGAACATTTCTTGCGTTTGAAGACCTCAGGCTCGGTGACGAGATGAAGACCGGGGTATTACAAGACACCACTCGCTATGCTCAGCAGGGAGTACCGAGCAAGCCAAAATACCCCCGATGCAGCCCCCTATACGGGAATGATGTCGGGAGGCTGCCGAAATTTTATCTAATTTTTAGACTTATAAAAAATGGGGAATGAATATATATTGCATTTATTTTCTTTCAGGTTTGAAGGCCTCGTTGTGCTCAGCAGGGTGCGACGAGATGAAAAAGATCGGCTGTGGTGTCGCAAGACACCACTCGCTACGCTCAATAGGGCATACCGAGTAAGCCAAAACACCCCCGATGCAGCCCCCTACACGGGGATGATGCCGGGAGGCTGCCGAAATTTTTTCTAATTTCTAGACTTAGAAAAAAAAGGGGGATGATTATATATTGCATTGAATATAGTCTTACATGTTTAAATGTCTCATTGTGCTCAGCAGAACGTGATGAGATGAAAAGACATGGTGTCAAGACACCACTCGCTATCTCAGCTGCATAAAGCAAGTCAAAATACCTCGATGCACTCACATGGGAGGGAGGGCCAAAATTTTATATAATTTCGAGACTTAGAAAAAAAGGGAGATGATTATATATTGCATTTGTCTTCTTTCATGTTTAAATGCCTCCAGTGAGTATGACGAGATGAAAAATATCGGTTGTGGTGTCTCAGACACCACTCGCTATCTCAGAGCATACCGAGTAGCCAAAACACTGATGATACAGGGGATGAGCCTTCACTAAATTTAAATCTTTGACTTAGAAAAATGAGAGAATGAAATGGGCTAATTTAGGAGCGCTAAGTAGGAAAACATGCTAATTTTATAACGTCAAATAAAAAAAAGGGGTGGGGGAGCATTTAAAACAAATTTTGAAATGAATAGAATGTTTATTTAAAATCAAAGTAAAATTTGGGGAGACGAATATTAAACTCATAAATGGGGAGCAATATTAAACTCATAAATTTAGAGGGATTAATGCCAAACTCATAACAAACTTGCAAAAACTCAATAAGTAAACTAAATGCAAGAAATGTTCTAACCTGCAATCTAAATCAAAATGCCTTCTTCGTCACCGGATATGTAACTCTTTATACAATCAGACAGATGGTGATACTAAATCTAAATCTATAAAAATTATGGAACTTATTCAACCAAAAATCAAGGAATTTCATCATAATTTATGATTTTCAAAATCAATGATTTCATTAATTGATGAAATTAACGCTTATAAATTATCGCATGTTCTGGACATAGAGCCTTAAGAGCAATACGTAACTGAACGAAGTACAGAAATAAAAATCTAAAATCAATATTATAGTTCAAACACAAAACTACCTAAATTCTTAAATACACCCGCATGAGACAAGGCACTAGTCAAATGCCTAAATTCAAGTGTGTGAGGTTGCTGCACAGGTTGCTTTCTGGTTTAGTCTTAGGACTAGGTCCGGGTTAACAGAATCTAAAAATCTATAATAAGAATTTCAAATTAGTGAAACATCTAAAAGCGATTTTGTCGTGTGACGAGATCTAATCCTCGTTAGTAGCTAAACAAAGCGACAGGATCTAAAGCTCTTAATCGTATTCAAACTAATCAATTTTTCAACTCAAATCAAATATCAATCAAAAGTTATTTCAATTTAGTCGGGTTAACAAAATCTAAAACATATAAAAGAGTTTTAAATCTGAAATTTAAAAGCGATTGTTAGGACTGATTGACCATGTAAATGAAGCGATCGCATCTAAATTCTTAAACATATTCTAAATAAATCAATGTAATCTAAAAATCACATGATAGGGTATACTTGATAGGACATATAGCCCTCTGCGCTAATGTAAACTTAAGATCCTTAGATAAATAACTAATCTATATACACGCATGTTCCCAACACTATCTCAAATGCTTCTTAAGCGCTGGTTGCTTCTCTTAATCTTAGACGGGTTGTTAACAAAATCTAAAAACTTATAATAAGAGTTTCAAATCAGTGAAATATCTAAGAAATAGATTCTCTCAGGTGATAGTAGATCTAATCCTCTGTTAGTAGCTAAACAAAGTTGACAGGATCTAAAGCTCTTCAACGTATTCAAATCAATCAATTTTTCTAATCAAATCAATTTAAATCAAATATCAATATAAAAAATGGTTTAAATAAAATTCTATCATTAAAAGCTTAAATCAGAACTCAATCTATCCACCTTCTGCAACTGTTTGTCGGGGGTGACAAACTAAGAAAACTTTAGCTCATAAAGGAGCCAATGTCAAATCAAGTGTTCTACTATGTTCACTCTCAATCAATCTCTTGCTAGTAAGGACGTGGCCCGTGTCCTCTAAACTGCTTGATTTGGCCGGTAGGCTCCACAGATGAAGCAGTTATGACCAGAGTCCTCTGATCAGGTGATTTGGCTAGTCCGGCTCCATCATATTACGATCACGACCGTAGCCTGTATGCTCCCCAATGCCTCTGCCCTTTGACTTGTGAATCATAAGGTATACTTGATAGGGCAAACAACCCTTTGTCAGCTAAGGTGGACTTAAGATTGTCTTCTTAGACAAACATCGCCCCAGGTTTACAAGGATTTCTTGGACGACGTAACTCATGTGTTGCTGATGAGGATCCTTCTATTAGGTTGGGTCGACTACCTCCTCTGGCTAAGTAGACTAGGGATCGAGACTGCCCTAAATGACGGAACCATGGGATCTAGATCGGGCACGTCATCATCCCCCCAACCATCCGGTTTAAGCTATAACGATAAATTTCATAATCTAAATTCTAAAACTCTATATGCTGATACTATACGCTACGCATTAAGCAATCTAATGACAAGCCTTAATTGAAAGTTCTCTCTCACTTATTGAGAGGGGTAATTAACTATAGGGTTTGAGCCTATAGGAAACCTGGAACCAGATCTAAAGATCTCACAAAATGAGGACGAAATCTCTCGGTAGTGTCTTATCTACTATTCCATCTGCCTTCTGAAAATTACACCGACACTTTAAAACACTCTTTTCAACAAAGAGATCGGTGGCGAATTTTCGAAGCCCACAACATAATATAACATTAACTCTTTTGTGAGCTTGAGTTAATATTAAATTTGTCACCCTCGACAAATAATTGCGGAAGGCGTATGGATGAATTTATTATTATTATTATTATTTTTGTTTATATTAATTTTTATGATGGATTTTTATTTAATCAATTTTCTTATTTTGAAATTTTCTTGAATATTTGCTTGTTGATAGAAATTTCACTTAAGATTGAGGATTTTAAATATTTTTGATAATAGTAAATCCCTCCGGTTGATATTCTTACTCAACACAACCATTATCAGGGTAGACCTTGTCAACTCTACTCTTTGCTCACTGAGGATCGGGTCCACAATTTTGAAATCTTAATATGTCATGTTGGATCTTGTCAACTCTAGTCCTATAGGAGGAGGATTGGATCTATGGATTGAAACGCTAATTGTAAGATTTTTAAAATTAAATATCTGAATTTCTAAACATTAAATAGTCATATTAAAATTATTAAAGGCTATACAAAAAAAGAAAGAGTGGTCTTAATGTGATCACCTTGAAGGTGACATTTTATATTTATTTTTATATGCAACCTTACTGAGATTAATCACTTAATTTTTTATTGAATAGAATCAGTCTTATCGACTCCAGTCCCTATGGGGAGGAGGATTTGACTGTTCAAAATATGACTTAACTTTCACCATATGGATACGTTGACTTGTTAAAATACATACATAAGTATATATTTGGAATATTAAATTTTAAAAATATGCTCAAGCTATCACAATGATTATCTTCCTTCAAAATGTTTGCAAAATTCACAGTAGAATACATTTAAGTCAACCTAGTTTTAACCCGCACAGCATCCTCAGACATCTGAATTTAACTATTCAACATTGTGTCGGGACCTATGCGAATATTTAATAATTTAGATTATTTTATTTTTAAATTATGAGATTAATTTCATATTTTTATTTAATCTCAACTTAACCTACACAACCTTTCGCATTAAAATTTGCACTTTAAATATCTATTGTTCAAGCACATGCATGCATTTTTAGCTTAGATAAATTCATCAAATTAATGAAATTATTGATTTTAAAAATCATAATTAGAATGTAATTTTTTTAATTTTGGATTGAAGAAAGCTCATTAATTTATACGTAATTTAATTTAATATCACCTTCTACCGCTTGTACTAAAAAATTGCGATTTGGCGGATGCGAGCGAGGATTAAGTGAGATTTGAGGGACTTTCGGTTCACTCCCACCACTCTATTTATATCTCAATTTTGTAATTGAATATTGCAAGGATTACATTTGAGCTACTGATGAGCTACCAAACTATTAGCGAGCCTCATTTAAATTTCTTCAACTCTCTTTCATTTTGCTCGATGAATTAAATTATAATTCATTTGTTAATCAATATCTCTTCTTACGCTAGTCAACAAATTATTTAAGCTCACCAAAGGTCTTTATTCATCTTCATTAACAAGCGATTAAATTTTTCATAGATTTTCTTTCAACTTGTAAATGAACATTAAGTACATAAGTTTCACTTGTGTTTATAGTTAACATCGTTCATTCAATCTCTATTCGACTCTTTGATAAGCCATATAAGTTTATTTTGAACCTTTCAATTTTCATTCAATTTGTTCAAGATAAGCCACAACATATTTCGATCATTCAATGAGTGTCGTGTTTATGCTCATTAGCAAGCTATTTTATTCCTTGTGAGTTTCACTTGAACTCGGTGATTATCAAATCTATAAGGATGATAGCTTTTTATTATCATCATGATTTCTATGTTCAATAAAATGGTTATTGTTATTGCTTTTAACAAGCTATTAAGCGATGTTCTTGATCACAAGCAATCAATCAATTTTTTGAATAGGTTCACTTTAGAATCCAATTTGAATTATTTTGATATGCATTTGATTATTGTGAACTTGGTAACAAATGTGGGGCAATGTGGACGTGACAAGTTTTACACATGTCGTACCATTTAAATATTATTTAAATATTTCAATTGAGTGTGGGACTCATCCATTTCTATAAATTAGAGGCCATGATAACCCATTTCCACCACTTCACTTACTCTAAGGCTTTGATTGTCCAACAAAAGAGATAGGGAAGTGCTACTCAAATTTCAAGTGAACCTTCAAGTCTTTTGATATTCTTGTAGGTTATCATCATTCATTTTATTTCATTTTTATTAGAGATTTTTTTTATTAGAATTATTTTAATTTCTTTTTTTTAGTTCATATTTGTGCTTTCTATATTGGAGATGCTCATTTGGTGGTGTGTACAGGAGTCTAGAAGAAGCTTACAATTAAAGATCAATTAGGTAGAGACGAGAGAACTAGTGATTATATACAACACAAGAACTATTTCAAAATCAGGGATGTGGGAAACTACAGGAAGAGAAAACTTGATTGGTGATAGCTAAAGGAGTTGAAAGGTATATAGAGGAGCTTATTGTTTGGTATAAGTGCATGTGGACTACATGCCATGATTTACAAAGTGTTGAGATGGTAAAGTTATGTGTATAGATAAATGTGTGAAATTATTAGGTGTTGTTAAAAAATATTTTTTTATTCCATGAAATAGAATAACAAAGAGGGTTAACAAATGCCCTCGAATAAATATGATGCGCGCATGATGCGGATCGTATTTATTATGAGCTAATTGACCTCGTAGATTTTTGAGGATGATTTTTTTATTAGATAATTTTCTTTTTTTTAATTGCTTCTTGGTGTAGCTTAGTATTTTCCTCCTACTTATGTCTTATCATAATATCACTTGTATCCTTATGCATTTTTTCTAATTGTATGATAGGAGAATGTTTAGGAGGAGACCTGATGGCTTGTCATCTACTGAACCTAGTGAAAGGCTATTTGGTCTGAGATTGATAGGCACGATCCTCGAGAAGATGTTTATATCAGAGATAGATTGAACAACATGATGACATGTTGAGAGGAGGTGATATTTATTAGGGTTTTTTGCATGATCCTCCATACTTTGACAGATTTTGATTCTTTTGCTTTTGAGGGTCCTATAGATTGGGTGAGTACTATCAAGCTGAAATGTAGGGACTACAATCCTCTAGATAACACAATAGATCAGGTTAGCTCTGGATATTATGATATTTTACAGCCCGCTACTGACAGTGTTGAGCAAAAAGGAGAGTCCAGATTACTAAGTCATCATCAGTTACAGTCTAGCTCATCATATTAGCTTCGAGATTCGCCAGTGGGTTAGATTCCTACCCTTCCATGTGATTATGTTACCTGGGCTAGAAATATTTTACATGCACACAGAGATACTTTACATACATTTGGCATATATGTGGTAGTTTATATGTCTATGTTTGATTATGGTGGAATTTCTCTTGCTTGGGCTCACGGAGTTACAGAGTTTTGGGATACGAGCCGCAACACATGTTGGATTGGCCTGGAGGAGTTGACAATTACACTTTGGTACTTATAGGCTGTATCAAGTCTCCTGGTATTTGGCTACCACTATAAGAAGTGTGATCCTTTTGATGAGGAGCTATTCCGTCGATAGCCTTTAGTTGATGGTGACCGACGAGGTAAGTTAGCCATGATACCTATTTATATTGATCTTCTTAGCCACTATCACCAAACCTTCAGAGCTTCTTAGTATCCTAGATGTTCACAAGCTACACTTCCAATGAGTACATGGATTCATAGTTTCTTAGAGGAGCATGCTCTATTTGAGGAGTCTGTACTGCTACATGATCCTTTTGGATTGGGAGTGCCAAACATTAGTAGTTTATCTGAGGCTGTTGAGCCTTCTTTACTAGTTGGACACACTTCTCCAGCTATATATGATTTGAGCGAGGACATACTTTTAGCAGGATTCATATGTACTTGGCTTTGCATCTTCATACTCCTGATTATAGAGAGGTTTGTGCACCCAAGTGTTCTATTAGCAACTAGTAGAATTTCCTAAGGTGAGCGAATCTCATTAGCCCCATTAGTACTAGCTAGAGTTTATAGAGTTCTTGGGACAATTTCTGAGGCAGATTCATTAGATAGACATGATGTTACTTTACCTTGGAATTACTTATATGCTTGGATTCACCTTCATATACATGGTGCTTTTGCTTGTTTTGAGTGACGACCATACATTTTAGAGTGAGGATATCCCACAGTTATTTAGTTATACCGAGTATCATCTACTTTGAGAGAGATCAGATACATCCATTCATCTTTGCACCACATTTAGTTAGAGATCGATTTTTGTTAGTCCACCAGCCATATACAACTGGTTTGCCACCTGACTTGATAAAGGCTAACCTTACTGATGGCTTCGATGAGAGTGGTAGAGCTTCACTACTTTATAGTTAATGAACATTGAGAGTGGCCAAGTACCTTTCAGCATACGTCCAGGCTAGTTGTATTACAGGTTTGGTCAATTAGTTATTATTGAGGGCTATCAGCCCAATCATGTTGAACAACAGTTCATATTCTCTCAGTTTACTGCTCATGATGGTCGACCATTCATCTCTGGGTTAGTAAATGTTAGGAATGCTAAGACAATACTTCTTGAGACATGTTACTATGTAGCTTCTGTAGTTTAATTACACTCACTGAGACTTAGTACTGGTTCTCATTTTCGGATAGCTTCTCTACATAGTTACACAGGGGTCAATTATACTCAACTTACCTGGGTACATCTGTCTTTTGGTCCCTTCTTGGAGTGTGGTGCGAAGAGATATGAGCACAGAGTGAGCTATTTTAGAGTTCCTCAAGGTCAGAAGACCCATCGTCGCTCACCACCTGTAGGAGACAACAGTACTAGAGGTATAATCATTATCTTTCTCTTTAATACTTTTGTCATCTCTTTTTTTAATGTCTTTCTTTTTAATTTATGATAGATGAACCAGCTGATGAGTAAGCCAGACATTAGAGCACCCACCCTGGTAGACTACGAGCTAGGGATTCTTCTCCTACCCATACCGAGGTTCCTTCATCAGCTTGCAGACATAGACATAGCCAGCCTACAGAGCCCGCTCAAGCTTTAGTTGATTAGTACATGAGTCCACTTCCATGATGACTCTTGACTCTCAATGAGGTGTCACAGGTGTCAGCTAGCACTAGATATGCTATTGTGGACTTTAAGGTTGGGGCGTAGAGTGTGCCTATCTTTGATATTATCGCCTCAGATTTTACTTCTTTTTTGTGAAGTCTCTTTTCCCTACAGAGCTTACTCTATCCACTGCTCCAGGAAAACTTCTAAGATAAGAGACCTTGTACATAATGGAGCTTTTGTCGAGCAAGCATATAACCCTGGAGCTTACTGGATGGTGAGGGTCACAGAGGACTTTGTCACTTATGATCATTCAGATTCACCATGTTTAGGTACCCTTTTTCACTTCTTTACATTTATTACTTTACTTTATGTTGATTATTTTATTTATTTCTTGTAGTGCCTGAGGTGGGTTATGAGTCTGAGATATACCATTGATATCCCTCTACACCGGATCCACATGATAGGGGTATGCAGGATTACAATTTAATATTTTTTAGAGATGTGATTTCTAAGCTTACTCCAGGTTCACCAGAGTCATTAGACTACTCAACATCATATGCGAACAACATTCTAGATCTTCTAGCTCACTCTGGTTTGGAGAAGCAGGTTCTCAGGTAATTGGAGGCTCTTTATAGAGATGTAGAGTTTTGATTCACCATTTGAGATCGCGATCGCTCCAACACTTCACAGAGCTTGAGTAGGTCGGGATTCATAGAGGCCATTGATCCGACATGATGAGTTTTAGAAGAGTCAAGCTCTACAACACCCGAGATTAATAGTTTCCATTTTGAGGGATTGACTACTAGGATGAGGGGAGTTGTGGAGGGATCTCACGAGCATGATATCTTGCAAGTCAGACTTGTAGGCTAAGCACGATATCTCACGAGCACGTGCTATAGAGTAGGAGCAGTACTGTTACCAGATACGCCACCGAGCTATGGTGAATGCTGAGACTACTTTGACTAGAGCTGTGGAGGCTTTATAGTTGACTGAGAGTGAGCATGAGTCTTTGACAATTTTTTCAGCACAGCTTCAGGAGCTACAGTCTAGGCTTCCTTGATATACCTTTTCTTTTTTTATCTTTTTTATAAGCCATGTACTATTTTATTATATTAGTAGAAAATCAATTTTCCTTTCTTTTCATTTTGTATTGCACTTGAGACTTCATATCTTCATCTTTGCATATCTCTGAGGTATTTTTATACTTGTTATTTTAAGGACAAAGCATCTTCTATAATATTATTTATAATTTGTTAGTTAGTTAAGAGAACTTTTGATTGAATCACTTGGGTATGTCAAGTCAAGTCGACTTTAGGTAGATAGTTGTCATCAAACAAGCAAGTGGAGGCTCTACCACGACCTTTTCTTATGGCTTGTTGAGTGAGAAGAGAAGTTAGTGACTCGGTCACATATGGGCTTATTGAATCCGACAGTCAGGACCCACTTAAGTCCTGGTCTTGAGCTGTGGACAGACTTGTGCTTCCCTAACTTAACAATATCAAACTTTACAAATTTAAAATTCTCTCACTTGAATTTTAGAACTATTACAAGCATAGAAAATGAATCTCTCAACTATAGAATTATCTTGTGTGCAGCTTATTTAAAAAGTACATTTTTTACTATTCAGGATAACTAAAAGTATCTTTACTACTAAGATATTAGAGTAATCAAATGGGGATCTCGGCTCAAAGTACGGTGCCTACCCAAATCAGAATATATTTAAGGAACTCATCTTATAACATGATGTCAACCCATATGAAAATAAAATAGAATAAAAAAATTCCCTGCCTCGTGAAGATTTCTATAGTACTTTGAAAGAATTCTAAAATAAGTTAGGAAAATATATGAATACTTGAGTGGGTATATTTGACCTTAAGAGGGCTTAACATATAATATTGATTTCATCTATATATAAAATCTAAAAATGCCCCCTATGTAATATGAGGATTTTCACAATTTTTTTTAAAATATTTATCTTCAATTATCAAATTTTACCTTCCTTTCATCTTGATTATGTATATTTATTTAGGGATCTCGACATAAAGCATGATGTCAACCTAAATAAATATAATAAAAAAATACCCCCTATCTTGCAGGGGGATTTCTGTAGTATCTCAAAAATATATTTATCATATATAATACTTTTTTTGGTATCGATCATTAATTGGCCATTGGTCTTTCACCATTTAGGTCAATGAGTTGATTTGCCTCTCCTTGATACACCTTCTCAATGACAAAAGGGCTATCCCAATTAGGCTCAAAATTTCCACCAATTTTTTGATTAGAAATAATTGGTCTTCTTTGCACCAAGACTAATTCCCCTTCTTGGAATGTTTGAGGCTGTTTTGTATGATCAAAAGCACTGGACATCTTTGCTTAATAAACTTCTATATTTTGATGAGCTTACAATCTAACTTCATCAAGTGCGTCAAGTTTCTCCATTCTTAAATGAGCATTTTGATCTTCAGTTAGGTTGTATTGGATGGCTACTCGAAGTGATGACAACTCAACTTCAAGCGGAAAGACCACTTCAGTACCATATACTAATGAATAGGGAGTGGCTTTAGTCAGCATCTTGTAGGTTATTTGATATGCCCATAATGACTCTATCAGTTTAGTATGTCATTCTCTCTTATTTTTAGTAAGGATTTTCTTGAGCAACTTAATGTCTTGTTGAAGGCTTCTGCTAAACCATTTGCCCTTGGATTATTGTGATGTTTATTTTTGGAAGTGGGATACCATGCAAATCTTAGGGGGTACTTATTAAAGTGATCGGGTATGACATTAAAGAATGATGTACTATCTCAAAAGATAGAAACATCACCCTATAATGGACCTTATCACCTAATAAGGACTTCTAAGACATGATGGGTCTTCTATACAAGAGATATTTTCCTTATTTTATATAAAAAAAATAAAATAGGGTTTATTTTTAAGTTCCTGGAGGTAAGCTATAGTTAATTACATCATAAAATATAGAATAATCTCTGATAAATAATAGACAATTGGTCTTAAAGATTTAAAATTTATCAAAATCAAGCTATTTTGAAAATCAAGTGGGATAGATCAAGTGGAAATACTTATTTGAGAACAAGTGAATGCTCATGATGAAACCTAACATATTCTATACATATCCTTAGATTTTATATATTTAAAAGTGAAGCATGTGAGATACTTATTAAAAATGAGCTTTATAAAATACAGCGAAAGAGACATAAAGGTTTATCTCCACAAGAGAGGGTTTTTTTTAGAGTGGTTGACTAACACCTTCTACAATTTAAATCCATGTAGGTAAGTCTTATGAAAGTGCAAGATAGTTGGGTTATTATTTAATTGGAAAGAAATTAAGTCCTAAACCCACTCCTTAAGAGACTAGAGCACGAGTGGTATGAGCATATGACTTAATCTAAAAATGCAAAATTTTTTAATTTTTATATCATTTTTGGCACAATCATTTGGATAAGGGCTTGAGATTTTTATGTCAAAATGCATAATGAAATAAGATTATTGGCTAAATCAGGGAGAAGATGGTGTTCTCCACCACAAGGGATGCCCTCACAAGTCAAGCATTCCCCTATCCTGCAAGGATGGAGATCCCCCATATTTAAAGAAGAAGGAATATGATATGCATGATGTGAGAAATACAACATACAGCTAAGAGATTGCTAATTTTTTTGGTTATATTATTTAAAACCTAGGCTTTATGATGAGGTTGTGAGTTTATTAAAATTTAATTATGAGTGATTAGTTGGGTGAAAAAATTAATTTTATCCTAAGAGCCTACCGCATCCAAGCCACACATTCAAACATCAAACATTAAGGAACTATAAAAAGCATGATGTTCTAATGTGCAATCTAAACACAACATCAATCAAACATGTATAAATTGCATAAAAGAATAAAAGGCTCGTGCGGTCGAGTTCTGTCATACACCCCGAAAAGAGAAAAGATGGGTAGCCAAGCTCTACCCTTATACAACCCGTATTAAAAAAGAATAGATGCTATAAGGGTCTTCTTTTCTTCATTTCTTCATGTCCTCCTTCTCTTCTCAATCTGGTTTACTTCAAGGCATCACAGGGCAACCCAGGGACTAAGTCTTATGACCACTGCTCATCCTAATTCTTATTGTGAAATTATAATTTATATGAAAAAGTAAATCTAACTACACCGCAAAATAGAGGTTAGCAAGACATACATATAATTCAAGTTATATTTATAATTTGGACTTAGCTCTCTAAGCCCACATATCTTAATTTGGATTATGCTTAGAAGCATAAGCAACATGTAAGAAATATATATATATATATATATATATATATATATATATATATATATATATATATATATATATATATATATATATATATATATATATATATATATGGCCTAAGCACAATCCCATGCATAATATTAGACTATCAATGGCTAATATCTCATTCACATTCCTAATATCCATAAAATATTACATCACAAAATAAAATACAATATCAACCATACAATCAACACATCGACTAACTAATTCTAGAATTTCGGTGACCTAGTATTCTAGTGTGTGAAAGGAGGGTTTGTGTGACAAGGCTTTACTAGGCTTTTTTTAGTTTAAGTTTTAATTTGGAGTTTGAATTTGTTTAAATGTTACCTTTGGGTGGTTTCGATTCAAATGATTTAATGATTTATTTTCATTTTTATTTCACTTTTATTTGGTTAAAGTGATGTTTAGGTTTTAATGAAAGAAAAGTAAGTTGAATTCCATTTTTTTTGAATGAAACTCACCCTATTCTACATCCTAACTCCTAAATCTTCATCCCAAAAAGTTTAAGGTCCTTAAGTATCTTAATTAGCTTGTTTGAATTTGTGTAATTTATTTGATTTGATTTTGATTTTCAAATTTGAGTTTGTTTAATCTTAATGTATTTTGATTGATTAATTCTAGATTAGATGTTTTGATTTAATTAAATTTTTATAATTCAATATCCTTTAAATTAATATCCAATAAAGTTTAAGTTTATTTAATTTCATGTATTTTGATTGATTAATTATGGATTAGATGTTTTGATTTAAATAATTTTTGATAATTCAATATTCTTTAAATTGAAAGTTTAAATTTATTTAATTACATGTATTTTGATTGATTAATTTTGGATTACATGTTTTGATTTAAATAAAATTTTGTAATTCAATATCATTTAAATTGGAAGTTTAAACTTGTTTAATTTCATGTATTTTGATTGATTAATTTTGGATTAGATGTTTTGATTTAATTAAATTTTGATAATTTAATATCCTTTAAATTAATATCTAATTTCTAAATTAATATCTAATTTCCTTTCTTTTAGATTTTAACTTAAGATTTTAATTTCATATGATTAATATCATTTCGATGCTGTTTAAGTTCATTGATTTTATTATTTCATTTAAGTTTGGTTTAGATTGGTGAAAATATTCCAATTAACTTATGATTTATTTGAAGTTTAGTGTGCTCTTTTAGTTGAATTCCAATTAAGGGGTTTGATTTCTTAAATTTAGTCATTTAGTTTATATATTGATCATTTTTTGGTTTGATGTAATTATTTAATTTAATTTGATATTTATTTAATTGGTTTGACTTATTTAATTTATTTGATTTACTTAATTAAGGTTTAATTATAGGTTGATTAATCTTTTCATCAAGCTCACTAGAGTTTGATTTGATTTAGGTTTTCTGTTTGTTGAAACTTTTAAATTGATTTCATGTTCATTTAGATTAATGATACAATTAATGTTTTTATGATTTAGATTTACCAAGTTGGTTTAATTTAGGATTTAATTGATGTTTAATTGAAATTAATTAAGTCAAATTTATGTTTGATTAAGCTTAAGTTTAATATGATTAACTTAATTAAATAATTAGCTTAATTAAGAGGTTTGATTAAATTAATTATAGATTAATTCAAGATTTGATGAATTATTATCATGTTGATTAAATCTTGATAATAAATTTAATTAAGTGTTTGATTTTAGTTTGATTTAAAAATTAATTTTAATGTGATTTATTTATATCAATTTGGTTTATTAAAATGATGGGTTAATTTATTAAGTTTGCACTAATTATATGTTTAATTGGTTAGATTTGATTAAGGATAATTCAATTTTAAACTATTAGATTAATTAAAGATTTATTTAATTAGAAATTAATGACTTGATTGCCCACATGTGAGTGATTTGATTTAGTAGATTTAATTAAGCATTTTACTTAAATTTGATTGATTAAAGGATTATTATTATTATCGTTGTTGTTATTTGATTATATTAAGTGAATTAATTATTTATTTTTATTTCAATTAAGCTTGATTATTTATAATTAAAGTTTTGTTGACCTTATTTTTAGGATGAGCTCTCAACCCCTCTATCTTAGACATAAGACTTCTCTTAGATTTTAAGAGTTCCTTAGTCTTAAGACACATCTAGTGATTAGGTGGATACTCCAAGCTAGCCCTAGAAGACTTAGAAGAGTTAGCCATAGGAATAGGTCATGCCTTTGGGGTGTTAGAAAAATTTCCTACCCTTAGCTTAAACCATTCCTCACTTTCCTTCTTTCAAGTCAAACTCCAAATAAATTCTATTTAATTTTCTCCAATCTCGAATAAAATCCATGATTCAATTCCATGATTGAAATCTATGATTGAAACCCATGATCAAAATCCATCAAAATTCTTAAGTCCAAATTTTACTAAGTCTTTAATATTCACTTAAAGACTTAACCAAAATCATGATTCAACCCTATGCAAATCTTTGAGATTTTCTCATGATCTATTTATATTCTCATTTATATTCATATTTATAAATTAAATATAAATTCAAACCCATCAAATCAAATTCAAAATTCAAAATCAATTCATGAAAATTTTCTTAAGTCCCTTTAATTTTCCATTAAAGGACTTAGCCAAAATCAATCTTGACCAAACCTATTCAAACTCATGGGATTTTCTCAAAACTTATTTATATTCTCATATATAAATAAAATATAAATATAAATCAATCAAATCAAACCCTCAAATTAAATTCTAAATTTAAAATCCTTAAAATTCCCTTAAATCCCTTAATTTTCCATTAATGGATTTAACCTAAACTTTGATCAAACCTTTTCAAATCCTTGGGATTTTCTCAAAACGTATTTATATTCTCATTTATATTCTCATATATAAATGAAATATAATTATACATCAATCAAATCCAATTAAAAAAAAATTAAATTTCAAATTAAAAAATTGCTTTAGATCCTTTAAATTCCCTTTAATGGATTTAACCTAAATCATGATTAAAATCTTTCAAATTCTTAAAATTTTCTCATGATCAATTTATATTCTCATTTATATTCATATATATAAATATAAATTCACATCAAAACCAATTCCAAAAAATCAAACTCAAATCCACTCAAAATCAAATCTAAGCCTTTCAAGTCAAAATCTTGAACTTAGCGAATCATTTTCAAATCAACTCTTGATTTTCTCTCATGATTCAATCAACCCTACATATATAAATCCAAACTAAAATCATTCAATCAAAACCCAAATCAAAAATCAAACCCAAGACTCATATTCTTCCTTTGAATATGAAAATTTCAAATGGATCAAAATCCATTTGACTTCAAACCACTTGTAAATAGATTTATATTTCAATCATAAGTCTATATGCAAGATCAATTAACTTCAAATCAAGTTTTTTACCAAGCCATTTGACCCACTTAGGCTCACTTGACCCAAAGTGACCTAAAGTACCCATGAGTCGACTTTTGATCCTAACCAAATTGGATTGAACCACTCATAGATCCCTCTCATCATGATCAATAATCATCATGGGATGATCAATCAATCAAATTGGGTCAAACCAAGTCAAACCTAAATTGACCAAGTCAACCTAAAATGAAACCTTACAAATTCCACCATAGGACAAATTGATTGAAACCATTGATCTAAGTTCACTCATGACTTATGTTTGAACTTGACCAAGCCAACATTTAAGCCAAACCTAGCCCAATTGGCACTTGACTAAGTTGACCCATTTTGACCTAAAGTGTCAAAATGTGTCAAAACTTGATCTAAGTCAAATTGATTGGAACCAATGGGTCAAGTCTATTCTAAATCACTTGTGGAACTTGACCAATGTCTCAATTGGCCAACTAGACCTAACCTAGCCCAATTGACCTTAGACACAAGATAACCTAAAGGGGTCATGTTGAGCCAAAATTGAACTTAACCCAAATTGATTGGAAACAAAGATACCAATCCTCCATATGACTAACCTAAACTACTTGACCTACCCCAAAAGGTCAAATGGGTCAAATAGGTCAACTTGAACCATTTGACCTAAATGAAGTCATCTGAGCCAACACCAAATATATGCCAAATTGAATCAAACCAAAGTCACCAAAATATTTCAAATGGTCATATGAACTTGACTACCCTTGGTTTGACCCAATTTGACCAATTGGTCAACTTGACCTAAATGGGTCAACATGAGCCAAACTATCAAATGGATTCCAAATGAAACTTTGCCAAACCTAGTTTCTCCACATACCCAACATATCCAAAGTGAAAAATAGCAAAATGACCATTCTACCCCTAGGAAATAGAACAAATTTTGGCCTAGCCTATGGGTATTTTGGTCATACACTCTTCACAATCACTTGAGGCTTTCCTAAAAGCCCAAGGGGACTTAGTGATGAGTCGTGCACCCAACCCAATGGGTTTGGGTCAGCCCATTTGGCCCATAGACCAAACCCGACCACTTAGAGCAAAATTGAATTTTTCAAATTCCCTCTTAAGCTCAAATTCAGCACATGGGAAGTTAGCAATCCATTCCTTGGGTCAAACCGACCATGTGCACACTCAAAATAGCGACCCTTTTAATCGAGTAATTCAATCAAAATGGCAAAGAATGGTTTGACCATCCAATTGCCATAGGGGGAGATATACTCCCAGATTCAATGAAATTTTAATTGACTCTCTCGATTGAAGCATAGGAACCCAGAGCAACCATCTTAGAGCATTCCCAAGCTTCTTAGATAGGATTTGAATTCCCTATTTCTCGGTTTGCAGTGCAAAATAGGGGAGCTCAATCCATTAGCCAACTTCCTCCATACTTGATCTCCTTAAAATTACTCTTACATCATCCATGGAGGGTCAAGTCAAACTTGGCAAAGCTTTGATTGAAGTCCCCACAAGGAAGAGCTCAATTGGATCTCAAGTGAAGTGGTGTTGGTTTACTCATTGATCCACTCAATCCTTAAGCCTAGGAATTTTAACAAGGCTTTGTCTCCACCAGGGAAGCTACCTCAATCTCGAATGCGGTGATCACCTCCGGCAATATATGAAATTTTTTGATAAACACAATCACAAAAAATTGCCTTGAGACTCCTCATAACTTCCTCCAACCGGGGCGTGAGCGGGTTGGGGACACAACGAGGAGGTGAACCACCAAAATTAAGGAATGGATTTTGTCATCAGTCCATGATTGAGGGGTATACCCTCTTAATTCTAGCAGATTCTTCACCATTGGTGGTGTGACTACTTAAGGAGTTTTCAAAATCCTAGAGAACAATTCCAAGCATTCCCGAAGCCTCCCTCTATCGAATTTTCTCTCCCTGAGCAAAGCTGAAATAGGACAAGCTTCTCCCGTGCAATACTCCCTCTCCACTCAATCAAATACTAATTCCTCACACCCACACCATTCTCATACTTCATTGAATCATCCATGAGCCTTCCCAACCACCAGAGATTGGAGTTTGAATGAGGTCGAGGCTCCTACGCATGGCAGTCGATCGAGATCTAGTTCAAATCAAGCCTGAATATTCTCAACAGGGCTTCGTCTCTACTAGACGAAGCTACCTCCGTCGATCCCACCACCAAACATTAACTCTAATGAGGTAATTTTGCAAAACCGAGCTCCCTAGTAAAAATAGGTTGGTCCTTTGTGAAGAAAATGTGAATGTCATTAGATCTTTGTCTTTGGATGTGTGCGCCTCCCCTCTTTGAAGGTGTGGGATCAATTTGGAGGTAATCCGAGCTCGGGTGAGCTCAGATCAAACTGGGAAAGATGGACGACATCCATCTTTCACCGCTCGTGAACGGGATGGATCATGGATTGTCTATTCCGCCGTGATCAGAATGGACGGTTGTGATCTAATCACAATAGATCTGCTCTGATTTCTCTCCTAAACTGTGGATTGAATCATGGCTATCCGATCTTAGATCAGATGGTTCACAGGAATAGTGCATCCATCGCCATTCAGGTCAGCATGGCGATGTGATAATTTAAATAACCAATCTCATCGTGTCACGTGGAAAGCACGCCGCGTCAGCTGCCACGTGGATCGATGGGATTAAGGCTTTAATTAGGCTTAATTAATCTATTTTTAAGAATAAAACTTCTAAAAATCATAACTAATCCTAGAAAAATCCAAAAAATACAAATGAGGGTTTATTTTGAAGATATTTTATAGTAGAATTTAGAAAAATTATTATTAATTAATTTTGAGCAATAATTTTGATTTAATTAAGGTTCAATTGAAAATTTAATTAGCTTAATTACTTTGTAAGTAATCACCTAATTAATCTCAAATTTTTTGTGGATGTTTTGGGGATGACCTCTACCTCCCCTATTTTTCTAGGATCTTATTGATTGATTAATTAAAAAATTAAGCTTAATCACTCTATTAATTTAATTAGTGATAATTAGTAAATGAATAGTGACTTAATTATTTAAGCCTAATTACCTTTGTTGAACAATAAGGGAGCTTAGGTTTTATAATTCATTTCCTGAGTTTTCTTTACTTTAATCAAATTAATTGATGATTAATGAGGTAATTAATTGCTTAAGTAATTAATCTTCAAGATAAGATCGAGTTTAAAGTGATCAAATATAAGACTTAGAGATTGAGATTAAGGCTTCTTTCTTGATCTATTTCCTTAAGTTAATTTCATTTCATTAATTGAACATGCTTAATGCTTAACCAAATGGATCAATGAGCTTAATTAACTCAATCTAAGATCCAATTCACTAATTACTTTTAATTAATTTTGGGTAGCCCTTTAGATGTTTAATAGTCTAAAGGAATTTAACGAAATTATGGTTAGCTTACATGTGTAAGAAAACCATAAAAATAATTAATTAAATCCCTTAAGCATAATTAACTATTAATAATGAGTCAATTACATTAGGCTCCTTTCATTTCTTAAGAGCATTGCTAATTTACTTTTCATGTGGTTGCATATCATATTGGCTCATTATTAATTAGTTAATTAACTTAAGGTGATATAGGTAAGGGTTAATTAATTAACTTATTTCATGCCCTAACCTAAGTAAGACATAAAATTAACTTAAATATTCTTCATTAAAATAAATTAATTAACACATAGGGGATGTGATTAGAATTAGCAAACCTCTTTTTAGCATTTCTTAAATAAAATCAAACATGAAAATGAAATGCATTAAAGAACTTTTGTTTGTTTTAAATAATCTTATTTAGTATGATTGTCCTTAGGGCTTAGTTGGGTTGAATGAAATTACATGCTTGTGTTTCTATATTTCCTTTCGTTGATGCTAAATATTGTATGCCATTTGTATGCATTCATGTCTTTCAAATTAATAAAATAAAAAATGATTTCCTTTATGTTAATTTGCATGTGTTGGATTAATTAAAAATATGTGTGGTTGGTATTACTATTAAATCTCAAATATATTTTCAAAAGTTTATTAATGAATGAATATACATATATATTGTAATTTTAGTTATATATACATAGAAAATGCAAGTGAATATAAATTTAGCATATGAAATAAAGTCTCTTCCTTACATTCATGTGTTGATTTGTATAAGTAAGAATGTTAGAGGTTATATTAGTCTGGTCATCCCAAAGACACACGACTTTAAGTAGCCCTAAGGAGGTTCCTACCTCATTTCCTTGGTGCGAAATAATGGTGATATTCCTGCTTGATTTCATTCTTATGGATTTGGACATTAGAATTTAGATAGAGCTTTAATTAATTTTAAATAAATAAATCAAATCAAAATACAATTTTTGCATGGCTTTTTATTCTTGTAGTTATTTATACATCCATATGTATCTAAGGATAGCGGGTATATTAATCTGGACATTCCAAGGATGCACAACTTTAAGTAGCCCAAGGAGGTTCCTACCTCATTCCCTTGGTGCAGAATAATGGCGATGTACATGCTTAAAACTTTTATACATATGAATGTGCAAATGAATGAAAACCCTCTTTCTATTAAAATGACATGCATTCATGCTTTGTTTGAGTTGAGTCAATTAGTCATGTGATTTAAAGTTCTTTTCTTATATTTTGCATAAGAATTTATATAGAGCTTTAAATTAATATATAAAATCATTCAACCAAATGAAATATTAATTCCAAATATATTTACTCACATTCATCATTTAAGTGTGCTAAGATACAAATTGCATGTATTGCTATACTTATGATTTAATCATATGCATGATATACATGATGGAAAGAAATGAGCAAACATGTGTTATGTGATAATAATTCATTCTTACTAATCTTAAGATGTATTTCTTATTGAATGAGTTTATTTAAAGTTAACCTAAACCTAGGACTAATTAAAACATGTAATAAGCCATTCACTAAAGGAAATTGATTAATTAACTTGCTTTAGATGTGACTTAAGGTAAGGATAAAAGAGAGTGATCCTCTCTTATTCTCTCTCTCTTTAACATTTGAGTGTAGGTCAAATGAAATAAAAGAAAATATTAAGTAAAACTTGTAAATTAATTAAACCATTTAAAGTGAAATTAAATGTCCTTCACTTAGAAAATCTTAACTCTAATGCTTAGTACATCATACCACACAAGCCTTAACAAACACATTAGATTAAGTCACTGCTTTTAGCTTTATGTTAAGGCGATGCATGGTTTGATGTATATTTTATTTTGTGATGTAATATTACAGATCGGATGTCAGGGTGATGTTTCATAGACTAGATGTTAGGCCATGATTAGCCTAATCATGCTTTCTGCAATAGATTATGCTTAAGGGGCCCTTAAAATAAATATAAATGTTTCTTTTGCTTAACCTAAGCATAATCTATATTAGGGGTGGTGGACTTGTTACCCATGTGCGGTGCTAAGTCAAATTATTTATATAACTGCTTGGGTTGTATGGTGTGTTTAGTTAACACTTATTTTGCAGGTATAATTAGATTTACTTTTCCATTTTGTTAATGTAATTTTGCATTAGGAATTTGGTTAAGTGTTAGGGGTGTTAAGGATGGACATTGGCCAAAAGGTTTAATCTTGTGGTTCCATGTGATGCCTAGAAGCTTACCAAATCAAATGGAGCAAATCAAATGAAGAAATGGAAGGAGCATGAAGGCTTGAAGATCCCCCATAACACTTATCATTTTATAACTTGTAATTATTCTTTCATTTTACAGGGATGTATAAGAGTTGAGCTCGGCTACCCATTTCTTTTACATGTTGTACGATGGTACCCAATCATATCGGCCTATTATTCTTCATGTATTTTTCTAGTTTCTTCATATATGATGATTTAATGTGTGGCCTGGATCCTTTTAGGCTATTAGGAAAAATAAATTTTCTACCCCAACTACAACTCATAACTAAACTTTTAAAATAACTCATAACCTCACATAAAGCTTAGACATTAAATCAAGATAATAAAATATTTAGCAACCCCTTAGCTAGATGTTGTATGCTTAATATCATGCATGTCATTTTGTTTCACTCTTGCTAAGAGAGGGTTTCCATCTTTTCCAGATAGGAAAAGGCTTGACTTTGAGAGCCTATGATGGAAAACACCTCTTTCTCTTTTGATTTGGCCCATAATCAACTTCATCATGCATTTAGGCATATAAAATCTTATAGCCTTTGTCAAATTGAAGAGTCAAAAATTAAATAAAATTTAATAATATTTGCATTAGACTAAGTCATTATTCATACCACTCATGTTTTAGTCTCTTAGGGAGTGAGTTTAAGGACTTTAATTCTGTTTCTAAATAAAACAACCAAGCCATCTTGCAAAACATATGACTTGACCACATGGTTTTAAAATGTAGGAGGAGTTAGTTGGCTGCCACTCCAGACGATTATAAGTCCAACAATTGGGTGGTTTATTCTCTGTTGTGGAGGTAAATAATATACCCACTTTCATCTTAGATGTAGGCCGTGCTTTGGCTCTCGCTAAAGCTCCCTAGATTTAGGATCCAAGGTGGTTATTTTTCTTTAGGGTTACAAGCATAATTCTTTATCTCTTAGGTATTTCCATAATCTTGTATTATGGAATTATAAGTCCTAGATTTCTAATAAAATTTAAACTCAAATATATAACTCTCCTCAATTTCAAACATATAAAGCTCAACCATAAGATAGTTTGGGATGCTCACTAGGCTTCCTAGTATCATAAGCATCCCCTACTCATCTCCTTTTTAGCTTTGATAATAAATCTCTCCTTTTGATCTATCCCATTTAATCTTCCAAACATAACCAATTTATTGATAGTGCTATCTCTGAATTCTTTGGATAAGTGCCTACTTTAATCTAGAGTATTCCTAAGGAACTCACGTTCCTTAAGATGTAATTAACTATGAGGGCTTGCCCCCATAGGAAACTTTAGAACCTAGTTTAAATAATTCCTACTTTATTTATCCATGTAAAGTAAGGTAAAAATCTCTGGTATATTTGAAGACCCATCATGTCTTAGGAGTCCTTATTAGGTGATCAGGTCTATCACAGGATAGTGATTTCTATCTCTCGAGATGGTGCACTATTCCTTGATGTCATACTCAATCACCTCAATAAGTATCCTCATCACATGTGTATAATACACACACACCAAAGATAAACACCGGCTTTTTCTTGAGGATTGTTCTCTCTCCATCTTTAGTATATTGTCAAGCATCTATATTGGACTTGTATTTCATATGAGTCCAAGATTATCTTTCCTTCCAGTTGGCACTTATTTCATTTTTTAAGCAAAGCTAACCAACATCCTCTAAGTTTTAGAACCTCACTCCTTGGTCTTGAACTCCTATTGGGTTACCCAATAGGTAAAAATAAAATTAACCCATGAAAGGAGAAGACAAAAATTTAGAACCTCCTTATCACTAGCTTGGTGAGGCAAGGTTAATCTCAATAATTAATAAAATAAACTCTTTTGCAACCACTTTTCACTTTTTTTTTTCAAAACTCACATAATAAATATTTTTTGCACAAAATTTTTAAAAGAGGACAAAACTCATATAACCAAACCTCACCTTACAATCCCTATGATTGTTACATTGAGGTTCTTTTCAAAATTAAGATCAAAATGATCTTTTCAAAAGCATATTTTTGAAATGACCATATTCATTCAACATACTCAAAATTGTTGAATGAGGATTTCTCACATAAATCATAGCATAAAATTGAAACTTCATTTAACATATTTCATATATGTTAGAGTTGGGGTTTCCATCTTTTCAAAAGCACATTATTGAAAATGATCATATTCATTCAACATACTCAAAATTATTGAATGAGGAGTCTATTTTCAAATAAAATCATAGAATAAAATCGAAACTTCACTTAACATATTTCATATCTGCTAGAATTGAAGTTTCTCGCTTTTCATTAGCAAGAAATCAGACATGAAAGTAAGACATATCATTGAATTCTATCTAACATACCTAAAATTGTTAAATAGATTTCCCTTCTTTCAAAAATGACATACATTTGGCTTTCACTTAACATACCCAATTTGTTAAGTGAGAGTCTCATTTTCAAAACATGAATTTGACTTTCACTTGACATACCAAATTTGTTAAGTGAGGGTCTCATTTTCAAAATGCATTTGGCTTTCACTTAACATATCCAATTTGTTAAGTGAGAGTCTCATTTTCAAAACATAAATTTGACCTCAAACATACCAAATTTGTTAAGTGAGGGTCTCATTTTCAAAACATACATTTGGCTTTCACTTAACATACCCAATTTGTTAAGTGAAGGTCTCATTTTCAGAACATGCATTTGGCTTTCACTTAACATACCAATTTGTTAAGTGAGTCTCATTTTCAAAACATGAATTTGACCTCCACTTAACATACCAAATTTATTAAGCAATGGCCTCATTTTCAAAACATGCATTTGGTTTCACTTAACAAATTTGTTAAGTGAGAATCACATAATCATGCCATATTTGATTCCACATAACATACCAAATTTGTTAAGTGAGTTTCAAAACATGCATTTGGTTCCACTTAACATACCAAATTTGTTAAGTGAGAATCATAATCATGCCATATTTGATTCCCACATAACATACCAAATTTGTTAAGTGAGAATCTCATTCCCAAATCATATCATATTTGGTTCAACTTACATACCAAATTTGTTAAGTGAGGATCATATTTTCAAATCATATTACATTTGGTTCCCGCTTAACATACCAAATTTGTTAAGTGAGAGTCCCATTCTCAAATCATATTATATTTGATTCCCACATAACATACCAAATTTGTTAAGTGAGAATTATATTTTCAAATCATATCACATTTGATTCTTACTTAATAGACCAAATTTGTTAAGTAGAGAGCCACATTTTTAAATCAAACAAATACATATCAATCACATTTGGTTCTTACTAAACATACCAAATTTGTTAAGTAATAAGCCTCACTTTCAAATCAAATCAATATATATTCATAAATAATCAATCACCATAAGCAAATATTTTTCACAAAATTGCCAAAACATACAATCACAACCTTTCCTTAGCATACCTAAATTTGCTAATTAAAGTCTTTCAAAATCAAAAAAGTTTGACAACACAAACATCTTCAAATATCTGAACCCCACCCAACCAACTTAAATTGGTTGAGTATGGGTTCTAAATCAAAGTCAAACGATAAAGACTCTCCTCACATATCAAAATCTCTCCAATGAACCCCACTTAACATATTTGAATTGTTGAGGTTTATCTCTATTACTCTCTTGAGATGAGTATTAAAGCAAATCGACTCGTTACATTTCAACACATGTAGAGATACATGCAACCGGTGCTTTATTTTCACAAGATATATGGCCTCCCAGAAGTTCTTCTTTACCTTTCTATTTAGAATGTATTTGGCCTTGGATCGGGACAACCTCCCTTAGATTGACTCCACCCACTTAGTTTTCTTTGGCCAAGGATTTGAGGGAGCACGCTTTACTTGTGAGGGGGTGACCCTCACCACTGTTAGTCAGGATAAGGTGGCAAGCTAGTCATTCGCATTGACCTACCTTCCAATACTGAGTATTCTTTCTTGAAGAGGAAGGTGATTGAGGTTCACCAGTCAGTTCAGTTCCCACACAATCAGTTGCTCCTACAGCTGCTCAAATGCATACTAGATCCTCCTCATTGGTGCCTTCTAAGGGGAAGGCTATTGACTTCAGAGATAGTCTCCCCTACCTTCGAGGTAGGATCTAGTTCGCCGCCCTACTGCGCGACACAATAGAAGCCACAAGATCAAGCGGCTTCATGAGCGTGCAGTCCGAGAGATAGATGTAGCATCCCATGTTGCTGAAAAGGGATCTCGCCGTGAGACCTCTCCACTTCTTAGTGATAGTAGGTTTCACCCCCTTTCGGCATCAGATGGAGAAGAAGACTGCAGGAGGATAGTTGCATCGCCTCCACCGCCTGAATACTAGGAGGTTTCAGCTAAGGATAAGAGGAAGTCCTATGCTGGTCTATGGACAATACTACGCTAGGTTGATAGAGTCCACGGATGATCAGAGTCATGTACACTATTTGATTTGAGGTCGATCATCCCCAAGAGTGTTACCAGGAAGATCCACAGGGATAGAGCACCAGAGGCCAGAGTAGTAGCTCAATTAGGGAGTAGGGACCGACAGAGGTTTGCCATGTAGTCGATGGCGCCGCACAGCTAATTTTCCTCATCAGCCACCGGGGCCGATATAGCATATTGTGGTACCACCGGTTGCAGGGGAAAAGATCCAGTGAGGGTAGAGCTAGTGTTGTCTCCACCCATCCTCCACGCCATCAAGTTGTCCCACCATCCATCGTTCCCACAAAGGCACACAAGATAGCATCAGGGGAGAAGATAACTCCTTTGATGATCCAGTTACAACCAAAGAATCTCACTCCATCTACTCCACCAACTGAGGTGAGGGCGAGTTCCCCCACCTCTACCATGGTGTTGGTGAAGAAGGACAACCCCATCGCATGGTGGCATGCCACCACCACCACCACCACCACCACCATCACCACCATCAGAGCCAGTGATAACAACAATAGCAGAGGGGGAGGGAGATAGTTCTGTAGTTCCAATGGTAGTAGACCCCCCTAGAGACAGCACTCCAATGGTGGGTGAGCATATATCTTCTAGAAAAGTCCTCCTAGAGATAGCACTCCAAGTGAAATGTTGGATGTATTTCTATTAGTGATAGTGCACTATTGATGTGTCTTTGTTCTGCCTTAAAGGGTAGCTCATTCCTTGGATGAAGCAATCTGAAGAAAGAACACTTGGGGTAGTGATCATATAGATTCAGAGTATGATAGGGTAGCATTTAATCCTGATGAGGATGACCTTCATGAGGATTCAGCCGAAGTCCACATGGTCAATACTAGGAACTCCCTTCATAGAGACCAGTAGAGCTAGGAAGGTATTGTAGTTGAAGAGGATGATGTCGTACATTCAACTCAACACCTCCTCCACCAGCTTAGACAGAGAGATGATCATATTAATAAAATGGGGAAGAAGATTGAGGAATTGATGGCAGTGATTTCAACATTGTAGAATTCAGCCTCGGTTTCACAACCTTCTCCCATAAATAAAGAGTTGACATACCTCATCATCCTTGGTTCCAGAGGAAGATAGTGGTAGCTTGCATAGAAAGGTGGTGGATAGCACTTCCATTCAAGAGAAGGACATCAAGCAGTTTGTGGAGCAACAAGCGAATGATGCATTGGAACAAGCCTGAGGTGCTCACCTTTCCAAAGGGTAGACCATACCTAGAGAAATTTGATGATATCCAATATCGTAAGGGTTTTGTACCTCCTACCTTCAATATTTTTGATGACAGTGAGAACCCTCACCAGCACATCACACATTTCAAAGTCAACTGTTGTACCGCTAGAGGCAATGACACCCTCCTTTTTGGATTATTTATTAGCAATCTAGCAGGTGTTACATTTGATTGGTATGCGGAATTGCCCAACTGTTCGATAAAGACATTTTCTGAGTTAGAGCAAGCATCAAGAGGTTTGCAGAGCTCATCAAAAGTCTGACATGCCATAGAGATTCTCCTGAAGAACATCCATAGCCCAATTACTTTCATGCTCAAGGGTTTTACAATCAAAACCTTCAAGAAATTAATCAATAAGGTGGTTAGTCTACAAAAAGAAGCCAAATAGTTGCCTTTGGACCAGTAAGCCCAAACCTTAGAGGGCATATGAGAAGAAACTAGGGGTAGTCATAGTAGTTGACAAAGGGAAGTAGCCAGCTAGGGCTCAGTTAGATAATCCTCGAGCTCAGTAGTCTCCTCTGCCATCACCTCGGCCATCATACTAGCCACCTCAGTTACCACAATAGCCACCACCGTCGCCTCCTCATCAACAGTAATATTCCAACCCACCATCAGGTAGCTATTACTTACTTACTCTTACTGATAGATTGAATAAACCTTATTCATTCAAAAGGGAGGTAATCAGGAAGATCTTTAAGAATCTCTTAAAGAAGCCTAATTTCTAGTTACTAGAGCTTAAGAAGGAGGAAGTGGAGTCATGATCCAAACTATTACCCCTGCCACTGCATGTTAGGCCATGTCTTAGAAGAATGCATTACATTTAAGAATTGGATTGAGTATAGCTTCAAGTCAGGTGCCATTATCATCCCCAAGGAATACCTATTAGAACAACCTTCTAATTCTGTCAGAGTAATTCTTGGAGATACATGCGATCCTCATAAGATAAAAGAAGGTTAGGATATTGCCCTATCCTGAATTCCAAGAAAATTATTTCTTTGATCAAAAAATTACCCTTGCAGATTCCTGAAGCTCAGACCTCCAACTCTAAGGAAGGTTTGTAAGTTGCTAAGAATAACTTGAGAGGTAGGGCCTGGTAGTAGCGGACTTCCACTTGCAGGGATAGTATAGTAGCACAACCATTCGGTTCCAACACTCTTTTCATAATTGCCTACAATTCCTCTAGCTCTTATTCTAGTATAGCAGAGGGGTGCCAAAATCCCTCACTCTGCCAAATCAAAGAAATCAATGAAGTGAGCTAATTCCACTTACATTTATGTCACTTCTGATGATCTTCCTAATTTTATTCCTACAGATAGCTCTCCAAGTCTAATTAATAATAATTCTAGTTTCGATCACTCTTCTTCTTCTGATTTAGAGATGGATTTTCCATTCCCAAATCATTTGGGTTTGCCCATTAAGATTGATTTGGAGTCATCCAACTCGATGATCCTATAGGAGAAGATGTAGGTGAACCTAATGAGTAGGTAGAACTTTTTACTAAACCATCTCATTAAGTCACTGAAGGCAACCTTCATAGTGGCAAAGTTCTACCTCCTAGGGTAGCACCTGAGGATAAGGGTAAGCAAGTCATTCATTCTAGCGATCAAGTAACCCCTCCACAGGATGCTCCACCAATGGATATGCTTATGGAGGGCCAACCCAGAGTTGACTACAATGTCCTCACTCACACGAGTTGTCAACTAAGCTAAGCATATATGATGCCTTTATCTTATCCAAAAGATGAGGGAGTCATTGATCAAAGCTCTTCTCTTGATATGCTTAGCTTTTATTGGAGAGGAGGCATGTTATTCAAGAGAAGCCCGTGGAGTTATATTCACTGATGAAGACCTTCTTTTGGGGACACCTGAGCACAACCGTCCCCTCTACATCACAGTGGACATGGGTAAATTAAGACTCTATAGGGTGTTAGTTGATCCAGGTGCATCAGTGAACATTATGAGTCTAAAGACCTTTGCATAACTGAGGATTGACATCTCCAAACTCTGAGGAGATTAGATGATGTTGAGAGGATTCAATGAGCAAGGCGAGAGAGCTTTAGGCTCCATAGTGTTGCCATTAGAGTTAGATGACTGGAAGTCAGAAGCCATGTTCTACATAATTGATTGGTCTTCAATGCTTTCCTCGATAGGCCTTGGGTATATGAAAAAACACAATTCCATCATCTATACATCAGTGCAATAAATTTTGAAGAGGTGGAATCGATTATTGTGTCAAAGGAGACTTGAAGTCATTTTTAGTTAGAGAGGATGAGATATGTGAGGACGCAACCTACTACCTTCCACAAAATCAAAACGTCTATTATCGCAAACTTGGTTAATGTTAAAAAATAAGAGAAAAAGAAGAAGAAGAAGAAAAAGAAAAATTAAAATGAAAAAGAAAAAGAAAATGAAAATGCAAGTGAGAATCAAAGAGGGAAGAAGTAGAGCGAAGTTAGATTCCACCCATAGTTTATTTCTCTATGAACACATGGGTAGAATGACCATTATAGAGGAAGGCGGATAGAGTTCAGGTGGAAGACGTCCTTCTTGGCCATCCGAGAGCTATGTTCCACCCACAAGGTACCCTCCACATAGACTTAGAGTCCAGCTCAAAGGATAAGTCTCATGTGGTTAGCATGCCAACCAACCCCTCTCAGTGGTTCCTTTTGGAGGTGACATTCCAGCTAGATAGCGATGAAGACCAGCCCTCCAAGCAAAGCATGAATGTATCTGAATCAGTATTATGCAGAATAGTTAGAAAATAGTTTGGAACCTTAGCTCTAACCCCACTTTCTTCCCAAAAAATTGAGGATTTGGTAGTTAAGGAAAAGTCATCCACAAATGTCAAGCCAAAGAGGTTTTGTTGGGAGCATCATATTCAAGTCAAGATGTTGATGTAAAACTTGAGGATGATTCATATAAAGATTTAACACAATTGCCTTTTTTGATATTCATCTTGTGTTATTAACGTAGCAAAGAAAGATTAATCCCTCATACTTGGTCTAAACTTAGGTTGGATTACTTTGAAAGGTTATGGGACAACCAAAGCATGCATTCTCAATCAAAGCAAGGACTAGGATTTGGCATAGTGGGTCCAGTTGACGATGACAACCATTGCCTAGTTATCACCAATCATTTGGAGTATGATAGGTTCTTCTCAAAATCATGCTAACTCTTATGAGGAGGTATGTTTAGAAAGTTCAGAGGATCAAAATGATCCTAAAGTCAAGGATGTACCGCCAGAGTTTGAAGAAGAAATTAGATCAACCATCGATGAACTTAAAGAAATCAACTTAGGAATAAAAGAAGATCCACGCCTGACATATATCAGTTCCTTATTGAATGAAGAAGAAATCAATGACTTAGTTAGGCTATTGACTGAGTTTAAGGATTACTTTGCATGGAGTTATGAAGAAATGCTTAGTTTTCCTCCGACATGGCGATCCACAAACTATCAATAGATTCTAATGCTAACCCAAGCAAGCTCCTAGATGCATGCGATTAAAAATTGAGCATCAGGTCATTTTTCAAATCAAGAAACTGATCGATGTTGACTTTATCAAGGAAGAAAATTATCGTACCTAGATAGCCAGTGTCATTCCAGTTAAGAAAAAGAATGGTCAAATTCATATATGCATCGATTTTAGGGATCTAAATAAGGCATGTCCTAAGGATGAATTTCCACTTCTTATATTAGAGTTGATGGTGGATATTGCTTCATCTCATGCAGTATTCTCTTTCTTGGACGGGTCATTTAGCTACAACCAAATTAAGATGGCCTCCGAGGATGAGAAAAATACTGCTTTTCGAACCTCGATCAGAATCTATTGTTATGAGGTCATGCCTTTTGGCCTTAAAAATGTTGGTGCAACATACCAATGGGCCATGACTCAAATCTTTAATGAGTTCATTCATCATCAAGTCGAATGTTACGTTGATGATCTTGCTCAAGTAAAGAAAGGAAGGCCATCTCTTTGACTTGAGAGTAATTTTTAAACGGTTAATACAATTTAACCTTAAAATGAATCCCCTGAAGTGTGCATTCAAAATAGCTTCAAGGAAATTCCTTGGGTTTGTTTTCCTGCACTGTGGAATAGAAATCTACCAGGATAAGTGATGTAGGACACAGGTGCTTTTTATGATATGATGTTTATTACACCGATAATTCTGAAATCCTCACAAAGAGTAATGATAAATGCACACTACTATTGAGCACATTCACAATATTATGAATTTAGTGAAGTTAAAAAGATCTTAGTTAAAGTTATATCAATCACACTAGAGATCTGAATCTTATAAGTGCAAAGAAATAAGCGAAAGTTATGAAGCGATCTAACATAGCATTTAAAGTAACGCGGGGATAAGTTGAAGTCGACCTCTACTGTCGTCGTTGTGGAGATCGTTCCTTCCTTAGAAATCCTTCTCTAAGGGTTGTGAACTCACACACTCAAGTAGTCAGGTCACTCAAGAGGAAAGCACACAAGAATAGTAAAAGAAATTTAAGAAGATAACTTTCATTCCAAATTCAAGTACAAAGCATTACAAGAGTCTCCCTATTTATAGGAATGAAAGGGAGTTAAGAATACTCAAACCTAACTCAAACTCTAACACCATCATAACTACTACCACCATTATCAAACCTACCACCTTATCAAACTACCACCATTATCAAACCTACCACTCATTCCATACCTACTTCAATGACTCATGGGCCATGACATAAGAATAGCCCAATACATATAAAAACTAATAATGACTCATGGGCCATGACATAAGAATAGCCCAATACATATAAACTCAAGACATATACAAAATATAAAAGCCCAATAATACATAACTTAAAAAAAGGCCAAATCATTCATTTAAGCTTTATGATGATGTGGCGACGGTGATGATGCCACACATCGGCCTCCCGACTTTAAAGGATTCTCCTCGGAGAATGAAAATCCAAATACTCTTATAATAATTATGAGTCTAGTTGATGTAACTCATCAAATGTAAGCCATGAATCTTCAAGTGGAGAAAGACCTTTCCAACGAATGAGAAACCTTTGAGTGCCTCCATCAGATGTGATGATAATCTGGTCTTCTAAAATTTGATCGGGCGATGTGATCTTAAGCGGCGAGATGGTATAGAGTCGATGATGAAGTATGAACGCATGTCGGTACTATTTGCGGTGGAATAGTCATCCATGGCTTGCCCATGGTACAACGTTAAATCGATACATTAAATATTGGAGAAATTCCAGCATTCATTGGAAGATCTATTTCATAAGCATTATCATTTATCTTCCTTACAACTTTATAAGGACCAGATCTCTTGAGAGTTAATTTCTTAAGAGTTCCAATTGGAAATCTCTCAGGTCTAACTTTAACAAGAACCAAATCTCCCTCATTAAATTTTACATATATGTGTGCATGTGCATTATATTTATCATAACTCAGAGTAAGTTTTTGTTGAATTTCACGATGTAAATCATGCATGCTTTGTGCAAATGAAGATGCAAATGCACTAGACCTATATGTTACAGGCAATTCAACAAGATCAATTAGTTTTCTTGGATCATAACTAGTTACAATATGAAAAGGACTCATACCGGTTGACCTATTAATTGAACTGTTATAAGCAAACTCTGCAGTAGGAAGAACTAGGTCCCAACTAGTAGTATGATGGTCATTAGACACCTAAGTAAATTTCTTAAGCTTCTATTAACAACTTCAGTTTGTCCATCTGTTTGAGGGTGATAAGCTGTAGAAAATAAGAGTTTTGTGCCAAGCTTTTTCCATAAAGTTTTCCAAAATAGCTCATAAATCTTACATCACGATATACAATTGTCTTAGGTAGTCCATGTAAGCGAACTATCTCACGAAAGAAAATTTGTCATATATGTGATCGATGTCTTATAATATGGGATGAAGTGTGCCATTTTAGAGAATCGGTCAACAACTACTAGAATAGAGTCAAAACGTTGTACAGTGCGAGGTAATCCTAAGATGAAGTCCATACTAAGATCTTCCCAAGGTTTGTGGGGGATTGGGAGTGGTGTGTATAGACCATAATTTTGTTTTCCACTTTTTGCTACTTGGCAAGTACGACATTGGGCAATGATACGAGCAACATCTTTCTTAAGATTAGGCCAAAAGTACCTATCATCATCATATTATTGTCTTATCACGACCAAAATGACCGGATACACCTCAGAATGAATTTCCTCAACAAGAAAATTTGAAGTGATGAATCGGGATACATAGTTGTGTGCCACGAAGAGATAGCCATCTTGTATTTGATAATGGACTATTAATTGAAACATCAAATTTCAAAGATTCAAAATTTGTTGAAAATCTTTACAATTAGGATAATCATCTTTAACCTTTTGAATCCGGTAACCTTCACACTCATGGTATTTAATAATGTACATATTCTACTTAAGGCATCGCAACCTTGTTCTCGACAGATTTATGTTTAAGAACAAAGCGTATATTCTTGAAGAAATTGAACCCATTTTGCATGACGAGAACTAAGTTTCTTTTGGGTGTTTAGATATTTAAGCTTCATGATCGAGAATAAAGTATAAATTCTCGTGAAAGAAGATAATGTCAATAACGTAAAGTTTGGATGACGATACGACTCACGGTCATATGTGGAATATCGTTGGCGCTTCATTTAATTTTTCACTAAAGAAAGCAATAGGATGACCTTCTTGTTTAAGAACACCTCCAATACCAACTCGAAGCATCACATGATACCTCAAATACTTTGTTAAAATTTAGCATTTGTAATATCGGTGGACTTGTTAAAAGTTCTTTAATTTTAGAGAATGCATCAGCAGCTGCCTTTGTTCAAACAAAATCTCTTTTTCTAAGACATTGAGTTACCGAGGCCATAATAGTGCTAAATCCACGAATAAACCTTCGATAAAATGTGGCTAACCCATGAAAACTACGTACACCATGAATTGTGGTTGGGGTAGGCCACTCTTGAATAACCCTAATTTTTTTGGGATGCGAGAGATGCCATCACAAGAAACAATGAATCTAAGAAGATTCGAAGGCGTCATAAATGAGCATTTTTTAAGTGAACATATAGTCTTTCTTCACGAAGTACTTCAAAGACTTGTCGTAAATGTTTCTCATGACTCTTAGTTTGACTAAAATTAAAATATCATCAAAGTACACAACTAAAATTTTCCAATGAATGGTAGTAAGATATGAGTCATCACTGCATAAATGTACTTGGAGCATTAGTCAATCCAAAAGGCATTACTAGCCATTCATACAAACCATCTTTGTCTTGAATGCGGTTTTCCATTCATCACCTTCTCTCATACGAATTTGATGATATCCACTTCTAAGATTAATTTTAGAACTATTGATCCAGCCATCATATCTAACATGTCATCAAGTCTAGGTATGGGAAACCTATACTTAACAGTGATTTTATTTATAGCATGATTATCTACACACACATCAACTACCATCTTTCTTTGGGGTAAGAAGAGAGCGTAGATAAACTTTCCTAATAAACCCTTTTGATAATAAATCATCAACTTGTTGTTTTAGCTCTGCATGTTCATTTGGGTTCATACGATAATGTGGCAAATTTGGGAGTGATGATCCAGAATTAACTCATGGCATGTTGGATACTTCTTAATGGGGAAGCTCACTAGGAAGTTCTTGGGACAAATATCTTGATATTCCAATAAAAGTTCACGTACTTCAGATGAGAATGATTTAACACAAGGTTGATTTTCAGAGGTTAGGACAACTAATGCAAAAATGATATTCCCATTAATCTCTCGTTGAAATTGATGTTTATTAATAATATGTAGGGATTTCTTTTCGATGGGTGGAGAAGAATTTTGGGGTTGAAGTGGAGTGACCTCTTTAGGCTTAGGGTTTAGGACAATTCTCTTACCTTGAAAATTAAAAGCATATGTATTAGATGCCATAATTTGTGACATCCATATCAAAAGCCAAGGTCTACCTAAAAGTATATGAGCAACATCCATGAAGAACATCACACCAAATCACTATATTCTCTAATTGAATGGGTACAAGACAACGTTGAGATATAGAGATAGAGGTCTTATCTACCCAAGCGACCTTATAAGGTGGGTGGGTCTCTGGGTGAGCTTCATCTAGCTAAGCGAGATAACATTCATGCGCCACTATCAATGATTAACTTACGTCTTTTCACCACTCTTAAAATAAGTGTGGAAAATTGATGTCGCCTCAATCATTATTAGCTCATTGGGGTTCTTGCTACACAACCTGTATGCTTATATGAGACTAAATCCCAATGCATCTTA